>PVIU01030802.1:0-15633 GCA_004026605.1 Ondatra zibethicus | reverse complement strand
TATTTGGACCCTATATAGTACTTTATTGATTTAAAAATTTTTAAATGCAAATGAACAAAGTATGACAGCTGCTTATAGACATTGGATAATATAAAAACTGCTGAATTAAACCAACTTATATATTTTAAGGATGTCTTAATTTCAGAATGGAAGTCAGGATATGTGTTACATTGGGGAAGAGGTTTTTCCTTTGTTTCCACAGGAAACAAAAAGCTACTTATTCCTTCAAAATGAATAACAACCATCTTTGATCAGGGGAGATCTCCTGAAAATTGCTTGTGCACCTGAAGGAAGAAACCAAGAAACCTACAAGACAGGTGATATACAAGCTGATTCCTCTATACAGAAATAGCTCTGAGACTGGATGAGATGTGATAAATTGTGTTGGCTATGGAGTCCTTTGGTTATGCAGCTCAAATGGACTTATAAGGTTGGCAGATACCTTTTACCTACTCAAACATAGAACAAGAAAATCACCTTTAGTTGACTTTTGTATGCTGCATATTCCACACTTGTGATAATGAAGATATTTGTGTTGTCATTAAAAGTTTGTGTGTTTTCAGAATAAAAGAAACAGACACCAGTGGAAAGAAGTAGCCCAGGTGATCCCACCTCTCAGAATGCCTCTGTTGCCATTTCCTTCAAAATCTGCATCCAGGACAACTTCAAAGCAGCTGGCTATGATGAATTAGCCTCACAGACTACTCCAGTCAGAACTTTAGTTAAGCCCTACATTTTTCCTGGCACACACAGACTGGGAAACAAATGATACAGCTGGCTCCCCCAGGACTTGACCATTGTCCCAATTTTGTCAGGGTCCCCTAAAGTGGCTATTGTCCATAGACAGCAGGAAGCAATTTTAAGAACATGGCATCCTCATTCCCAAGAGATGGAGTGAGTGGCTTTTGTCATTCAGTGGGTTATGGGTATTTGTTGTCTTTTAGGAGGGTTTGTTGCATGTTGTTATTGATCATGGTAAGGAAGGAAAGTAAGCAAAGGAGGTGAGATTCAAGGATCTCTTTGTGAAAATAAAAAGGAGGATATAGGAATAGATTATTGAATCTACTTTAAAACTAAATAGCAAATGTTAGTTTCAAATATTTTACATTGGTATGGATTTTTGTTTATTGATACAAATTTAAAGTTATTTGTGTTGCAATATGCTGTATATTTGTTTCTTGTTTAAGATACTGTACCTCTGTATTTCATTTTAAAATGCAATGAAAAGTTCTAGTCCTTGAAAACTACTATTACAAACTATTTAGCATAATTTTTAAAAATGCAAGTTAGTAGCTAGTCACCTGTAACAATCAAACTTGTATTCATGTTAGATATGTCTTCAAGGCTAAGGAGAGATGTATTTTAGATAGATAGGTGGTCTTCAAACATTTTCAAGAACTACAGAATATGGTATCTAAGATGTGTTGTAATAACAAAACACGACAGTGAGGTACATCTCTTCCTGGCAGCATCAATTTACTTCAAAGTAGAGATGGACATTGAAGAACCACCATATAGAGTTTGCTTTCAATGTGGCAAAGTTAGCTATTGGGCAAGAAACTTTCCTTGCCTTAAATGCTGACAGCATGCTGTCCCAATTGGACAAGCAGGACACAAAGGAAGTCAACTGCTGTACTACCAAAAGTCCTGCTTCACAGAAAAGACTGTCAGATAGATATTGTGGGCCTATTGACTGAAGATGGATGCTCCAATGTTGCAGAGGAATCTTGGGTATCTGTACAGGCACACAGCTGTTTATGTCATTTCTACAGTTTTCAGAGTTACTTTCTCTGAGTTTCCTGTTTACTTAGGTAATATTTTATCCTTCTCAGGTCTCTGATGGGGTGAAAGACTAGATAGTTATAGTTTTATGGTTTTCCTTGTTACAAAATTCTAAAAAGAAACTCCTGATAGAGATGTAAAGCTTATAAATGTTAAGAAACATGAAAGCTTAATGTCGATTATCTAAGAAAATGTTTTAAGGTCTAAAATGAAATTTTTAGGTTGGCAATACAAGTTATGATAGAAAGGAATTGAGGCACAAAATTCTGAACTCATCAAGATAGAATAGATAACAGAGTACTTTCTCCAAAGTTACCAAATACAAATGGATTAGACATTGTGAATGTAATTCTTACCTGATAATTGTTCTTATGTATATAGTTTATTGATGTTAGATAAATATTCTTTTATTAGACTAAAAGGGGGAGATGATAATCTGTGTCTCTGTTTAGCCTGGCATGTCTAAAGCACATTCTGATTGTTTTAATAAAGAGGTGAATGGTCTAAGGCACATTCTGATTGTTTTAATAAAGAGGTGAATGGCCAATTGCTAGGCAGGAATGGATAGGCAGATTTCTAGGGAGAGATAGGAACTCAGGGAAAGAATCTGAGGTGTGGGAGATTTGCCTGCCATATGTGGAAAAAATAGATATAAGATACTGAGGAGAGGTAACAAGCCATGTGGCAGGATGTAGATTAATGTAATTGAAATAATTTAAGATTTTTGTTTTTTATTGATTTTTATTGAGCTCTATATTTTTCTCTGCTTCCCTCCCTGCCTCTCCCCTCCCCTTTAACCCTCCCCCATGCTACCAATTTACTCAGAAGATCTTGTCTTTTTCTACTTTCCAAGTAGATTAGATCTATGTATGTCTCTCTTAGGGTCCTCATTATTGTCTAAGTTTTCTGGGATTGTGATTTGTAGGCTGTTTTTTTTTTTTACTTTATGTTAAAAACCACTTATGAGTGAGTATATGTGGTAATTGTCTTTCTGGATCTGGGTTACCTCACTCAAAATAATGTTTTCTAGCTCCATCCATTTTCCTGCAAAATTCAAGATGTCATTATTTTTTTTTCTGCTGTGTAGTACTCCACTGTGTAAATGTACCATCCTTATCCATTCTTCAGTGGAGGGGCATTTAGGTTGTTTCCAGGTTCCAGCTATGACAAACAATGCTGCTATGAACATAATTTAGCACATGTCCTTGTGGCACAATTGAGCATCCTTTGGATATATACCCAAAAGTGGTATTACTGGGTCTTGAGGAAAGTTATTTCCTAATTTTCTGAGAGATTGCCACACTGACATCCAAAGGGGTTGTACCAGCTTGCATTCCCACCAGCAATGCAGAAGTGTTCCCCTTTCCTCACAACCTCTCCAGCACAAGTTGTCATCAATGTTTTTGATCTTGGCCATTCTTACATGTGTAAGATGGAATCTCAGAGTTGTTTTGATTTGCATTTCTCTGATGACTAAGGATGTTGAACATTTCCTTAAGTGTCCTTCAGCCATTTTAGATTCCTCTGTTGATAGTTCTCTGTTTAGGTCTGTACTCCATTTTTTATTATTGGCTTATTTGTTCTTTTGATGACCAATTTCTTGAGTTCTTTGTATATTTTGGAGATCAGACCCCTGTTTGATGTGGGGTTAGTGAAGATCTTTTCCCATTCTGTAGGCTGTCATTTTATCCTGTTGACCATGTCCTTTGCTTTACAGAAGCTTTTCAGTTTCAGGAGGTCCCATTTATTCATTGTTTCTCTCCGTGTCTGTGCTTCTGGGGTTATATTTAGGAAGTGATCTCCTGTGCCAATGAGTTCAAGTGTACTTCTCACTTTCTCTACTATAAGGTTCAGTGTGGCTGGCTTTATGTTGAGGTCTTTGATCCATTTGGACTTGAGTTTTGTGCATGGTGATAGATATGGGTCTATTTTCATTCTTCTACATGTTCATATCGAGTTATGCCAGCACCATTTGTTAAATATGCTTTCTTTTTTTCCATTTGATAGTTTTTGCTTCTTTGTCAAAGATCAGCTATTTGAAGGTATGTGGATTAATATATGGGTCTTTGATTTGGTTCCATTGGTCCTCCTGTCTGTTCTTATGCCAATACCAGGCTGTTTTCAGTCCTGTAGCTCTGTAATAGAGTTTGAAGTCAGGGATTGTGATGCCTCCAGAAGTTCTTTTATTGCCCAGGATTGTTTGGGCTATCCTGGGTTGTTTGCTTTTCCAAATGAAGTTGAGTATCATTCTTTTGAGGTCTGTGAAGAATATTGCTGGGATTTTGATGGGTATTGCATTGAATCTGTAGATGGCTTTTGGTAAGATTGCCATTTTTACTATGTTAATTCTGTGTACTCAAGAGCATGGGAGATCTTTCCACTTTCTGGTGTCTTCATTAATTTCTTTCTTTAAAGATTTAAAGTTCTTGTCATACAAGTCTTCTACTTGTTTGGTTAGAGTTACTCCAAGATATTTTAGGCTATTTGTGGCTATTGTGAAGGGTGTTGATTCTCTGATTTCTTTCTCAGCCCTTTTATCATCTGTGTACAGGAGGGCTACTGATTTTTTTTTAGTTAATCTTGTATCATGCTACATTACTGAAAGTGTTTATAAGTTGTAGAAGTTCCTTGGTAGAATTTTTGGGATCGCTTATATAAGCTATCATATCATCAGCAAACGGTGAGAGTTTGACTTCTTCTTTTCCTATTTGTAGCCCCTTGATCTCCTTTTGGTGTCTTATTGCTCTAGCTAGGACCTCAAGAACTACATTGAATAGATATGGAGAGAATGGACAACCTTGTCTTGTTCCCGATTTCAGTGGGATCACTGGAAGATTCTCTCCATTTAGTTTGATGTTGGCTGTTGGCTTGCTGTATATTTCCCTTATGTTTAGGTATGTTCCTTGTACCCCTGCTCTCTCCAAGACCTTTATCATGAAGGGATGTTGTATTTTGTTGAAAGCTTTTTCTGGCATCTAATGAGATGATTTTGTGGTTTTTATTTTTCAGTTTGTTTATATGGTGGATTACATTGGCAGATTTTCATATGTTGAACCATCCCTGCATAACTGGAATGAAGTTGACTTGATCATTGTGGGTGATGGTTCTGATGTGTTCTTGAATTCGATTTGCCAGTATTTTATTTAGTTTTTTTCCATCAATGCTCATGAGTGAGATTGGTCTGTAATTCTCTTGCTTAGTAATGTCTTTCTGTGGTTTGGGTATCAGGGTAATTGTAGCCTCATAAGAAGAGTTTGGCAATGTTCCCTCTGTTTCTATTGTGTGGAATAATTTGAGGAGTATTGATATTAGTTCTTTGAAAATCTTGTAGAATTCTGAGCTGAAACCATCTGGTCCTGGGCTTTTTTTGGTTGGGAGACTTTTGATGACTGTTTCTATTTCTTCAGCAGTTATAGGTCTGTTTAATTTGCTTCTCTGGTCTTGATTTAATTTTGGTAAGTGCTATTTATCCAGAAATTTGTCCATTTCCTTTAAGTTTTCCAATTTTGTGGAGTATATGACCTGATGATTCTCTGTATTTCTTCCATGTCTGCTGTTATGTCCCCTTTTTCATTTCTGATTTTGTTAATTTGGACATTCTCTCTCTGCCTTTTGGTTATTTTGGATAAAGGTTCGTCTATTTTGTTGATTTTTCTCAAAGGACCAACTCTTTGTCTCATTGATTCTTTGTATTGTTTCCTTTGTTTCCATTTTGTAGATTTCAGCTCTCAATTTGATTATTTCCTGTCATCTAATTCTCTTAGGTGAGTTTGCTTTTTTTTTTTTGTTCTAATGTTCTGTTAATTCACTAGTGTGGTATTTTTCAGCTTCTTTATGTAAGCATTTAGTGCTATGAACTTTCTTCTTAACACTTCCTTCAATGTGTTCCATAAATTTGTGTGGTCATTTTCATTGAATTTTAGGAAGTCTTTCATTTCTCCCTTTATTTCTTCCTTGACCCATTGATGATTGAGGGGATCAGTGTTTAATTTCCATGTGTTTGTGGGCTTTCTGGAATTAGTATTGCTGTTGACTTCTAGTTTTAAACCATGGTGATCTGATAAGATACATTGTGTTATTCCAATTCTTTTGTATTTGTTGAGGTTTGTTTTGTTACTGAGTATGTGGTCAGTTTTTTAGAAAGTTCCATGATGTGCTGAGAAAAAGGTATATTCTTTTCTGTTTGGATGGAATATTCTATAGATGTCTGTAGAGTTCATTTGAGTCATAACATCTGTTAGTTCCCTTATTTCGCTGTTCATTTTTTGTCTGACTGACCTGTCCAGTGGTGAGAGGAGAGTGTTGAAGTCTTCCACTATTAGTGTGTAGGGTTTAATGTGTGATTTAAGCTTTAGAAGTGTTTCTTTTACACATGAGGGTTCCCTTGTATTTGGAGTATAGATGTTCAGTATTGAGATTTCCTCTTGATGGATTTTTTTCTGTGACTAATATGAAATGTCCTTCTTTGTCTCATTTGATTGATTTTAGCTTGATGTCTATTTTGTTAGATATTAGGATAGCCACTCCAGGTTGTTCATTAGGTCTATTTGATTGGAATATTTTTCCCAACCCGTTACTCTGAGATAATGTCTGTCTTTGAGGTTGAGATGTGTTTCTTTTATGCAGAAGAATGATAGATCCTGTTTTTGTATGCAATCTGTTAGCCTGTGCATTTTTAAAGGTGAGTTGAGTCCATTTATATTACGGATTATTATTGACTAGTGATTGCTATCTCCTGGTAATTTAGTTGTCATTATTGGTGATGTTAATTTGTGTGATTTTCCCTTCTTTGGGATTTGCTGCCATGAGACCATCAATTGTCTGTGTTTTTGTTGGTGTAGCCAACTTCCTTGGGTTGGAGTTTTCCTTCTAGTATTTTTTGTAGGGCTGGGTTTCTGGCTAGGTATTGGTTAAATCTGGTTTGGTCATGGAATATCTTGTTTTGTCCTTCTAGGGTGATTGAAAGCTTTGCTGGGTATAGTAGTCTGTGCTGGCATCCGTGGTTTCTTATTGTCTGCATAATGCTTGACCACGACCTTCTGGCTTTCATTGTCTCTAATGAGAAGTCAGGTGTAATTCTGATAGATCTATCTTTAAATGTTACTTGGCCTTTTTCCTTTATAGTTCTTATTATTCTTTCTTTACTCTGTATGTTTAGTGTTTTGATTATTATGTGGCAAGGGGATTTCTTTTTGTGGATCCAGTCTATTTGGTGTTCTGTAAGCTTCTTGTATCTTCATAGGCTTATCTTTCTTTAGGTTGGAAATGTTTTCTTCTATGATTTTGTTAAATGTATTTTCTGTGGTTTTGAGTTGAAATTCTTCTCCTTCTTCTATACCTATTATTCTTAGATTTGGCCTTTTCATGGTGTCCCATATTTCCTGGATATTTTGGGTTAAGATTTTGTTAGGTTTCATGTTTTCTTTAATGATGAGTCTATTTCCTCTATTGTATCTTCAGCGCTTGAGATTCTCTCTTTCATCTCTTATATTCTGCTGTTCATGCTTGTGTTTGTAGTTCCTGATCATTTTCCCGTGATTTCTGTTTCTATAAATCCCTTGGATTGTGTTTTCTTTATTGTCTCTATTTCAGTTTTCAAGTCTTGAATAGTTTCTTTCATATGCGTGATTGTTTTTTCTTGGTTTTCTTTAAGTGATTTGCTGATGTCTTCCATTTTTTTGTTTGTCTTTTTCTCCATCTCTTTAAGGCAATTGCTCATTTCCTCTTTAAGAGTTTCAAACATTCTCTTGAAGTTATTTTTAGGTCATTTTCTTCGGCTTCATCTATATTTGGTTGTTCAAGTCTTGCTGTTGTATGGTCTTTAGGTTTTACTGGTGTTGCGTTGCTTTTTGTGGTGTTGTGTGTATTCTTACCTTTTCTACTCATCTTTTCCTCTAATAGTGTGGTTGGGGCTGTCTGAGATTCTGTTGATTAATCTTCTAGGTACCAGTGAATCCAAAGCTCAGATGGTTGTTCCTCATGGAATAGTCAGTGCCACAGTTCTAGTTACTGTGTTGGTTACTCCATGTTCCCAGAGATAGCTCAGCACTCTGGGGCTTTGCTCTGCTCCCTTGTAGTTTGCTTTCTCAGGCCTACTTTGGCCTAGTTTGACGGCTTTGACCTGGTTCTGTAAATCGTGGTCTAGATCCACTCCTTCAGAGGTCCCTGGCTTGGAGTTGGTCCTGCAAAGGTCTCTGGCTCCAGTCTACTGCCTTGGAGTTCCCAGACTCAGGTGTGCCCAGAACCACAGAGATCCTGGCTCAGGCTTACTCCCTCTGAAGTCCCAGACTCATGCTTCCCTCTAAGGTCCCAGATTCATGCCCAGACTGGCAGAGGTCCTGGCTCAGTCCTAGTTCCTTGGAGATCCTAGACTCATACCCAGATCTACAGGAGTCCTGGATTAGGTCTACTCCCTTGAAGGTCCCAGATTCACATCTGGACCCTCAGCGGTCTCTGGCTCTGGCTCACTCGCTCAACTGTTACTCCCCTGTATCTGTTCCAGTAGAGTTGGCTGTCTCAATGGAGTTTGCTGTCTCTGGTCTGCTCTGAATTAATTTAAGTTTTAAGAGCTAATTGAGAACAACCTGGAGCTAAGGCCAAGTTTTCATACTTAATATGAAGACTCTGTGTCTTTTTTTGGGAGTTGTGGTCCAAAGAAAGATCCGTTTCAGCTTTGACTCCCTCAGTAGATGGTCTCATTGGTGCATTAATAAACTGATAACATTGTAGGGATGTGGTAAATGATTAAGAGAAGGGACATAAGCCAGAAACTATGTTGATGTCTGTGATCATTGCTGCTGCTGGCTGCCATGGGCACTGGAGCTTCTTATTTAGTGGTATTAATGACTTCAGACTCATAACTGGAAATGAGAGATGCGAAGACTTCTCTGCCACCCCTTCTCCCTACAAAAAATAAACTGTGGTGTGAGAGGTTCTTCTGTCTATGTGTTGCTTTTATTGCTTAATGAATAAAGAAACTGCCTTGGCCTATAGCATGGGAGGAGAAGGGCAGAGCCAGAGAGATGCCATGGAGCCACTGCCAGAGTAAGACATGCTGAACTTTAGCCCGCAAGCCACTGCCATGTGGCAATACACAGATTAATGGAGATGGGCTAAAGTGTAAGAGTTAGCCAATAAGAAGCTAGAGCTAATGGGCCAAGCAGTGATTTAACTAATACAGTTCCTGTGTGATTATTGCAGGTCTAAGCTAGTTGGGCAGCCAGGACAAACAAGTAGGCCCTCCTCCTACAAAACTGTCCAAACAAGAAGCTGTTGAAGAGAGTCCTTAAAACTGATAAAGATGCTAAAGTGTAGTTCTTCACAGTTGATGGTTTCTGGTAGAGGTGGGGTGGAGAAGGATTCAGTTTTTTTTAAGGGGCTGGCAACTGGGAGTTTGAGCATGCTCCAGTGAGTATATGGGCAACACAAATTGAACTTGGTTAGTTTGGGGGGGGGCACAAGTGTGGGACCATGGACCTGGAAGGAATGGGAACCAAGTGTGATTGAATGCATCATATGGAATTCCCAATTAATAAAAATATTATATTGGTAGGAAAAAGAGAAGGGGCATACAAGGTGGAGGTGGGCCCCTGGAGTGGACCTTTGAAAGGTGTAACTTGTCCTTGCCTTTCTTGGCCCATTTACTGGTCACCACAAGGTGTGTTCCAGCACACCTTAAATGCCATTGGTACTCTGTCCCAGTGCAGATTCAGGCTACAGATGCAATCACACATTGGCTGAAACCTCTAAAATAATACCAAAACAAATGTTCCCTCTTTCAAACTCTTCCTGTATATGTCACACTGTAGAAAGCTGATTGCCATGGTCAGTCCAGAGATAAATGGGTCAGCTCAACAAGAGCACATGGTAATTGTAAATATATGCACACCACACTGGGGCACTTGTTCTATAAATTGAATGTTACTAGATCCAAAGGGAGAGACAGAATCCAACACAAGAGTGACTGCGGCCTTTAACCAATGGGAAGTCACCCATATATGATCTTCTCCTGGGATAAGCTACCTGATAGGTTACCTGATTTTGAACAGTTATCCCTTAACAAATATATTCATATGAGCAAACTAAATGCACTCAATGAGTTGGATATATATATATATATATATATATATATATATATATATATATGTTGCAGGATATTTGATCATGCTATGTAAAACTGTATCTCTGTCCTTCTTCACCTGCCTAAGGCACCTTCTGATTGGTTTAATAAAGAACTGAATGACCAGTAGCTAGGCAGGAGAGGATAGGTGGGGCTTCCAGGTAGAGATAGGGACTCTGGGAAGAATCTGAGGTAGGGAGACTCACCAGCCAGACACGGAGGAAGTCAGACCTAAGGTACTGAGGAGAGGTAATGAGCCACATGGCTGAATGTAGATGAATATAAATAAGTTAATTTAAGTTATAAGAGTGAGTTTGGAACAAGCCTAACAAAGATAAGGTCAAACTTTCATATTTAACAAGAAGTCTCCACATCATTATTTGGGAGCTGGCAGTCTAAAGAAAGCTTAGTTGCATATATACATAGGCTTATATGTTACAATAATGATTAAAGAAGATATCATAAATTTAAGAGGGAGGAGAAGGCATGGATAGAGTTGAAGGGGGAGAAGGTGAGTAGAAATGGTATAAATATAGTACTAATGAATAAAATTCTCAAAAACCGTAAAAAAATAAATCTGTAAGCATTGTTTCAGAACTCTACTCTACAACCAATGGAGCCAACAGACACATGTGCTTTCCTTTAGCCAGCTGTCATTAACCTTGGAGGCACGGAGACAATGCCACCAGGTAAAGGCCATGTAATAAGACATGAAACAAATCTCAGAAACTTGAGGCAAAATTGAAATCACAGCATGCATTTTTCTTAGGCCATTACATAACAGGACTGAAAAAAAACAACAAAAGAAACATTAGAAACTATGTAGCAAGGAACCTTGACAACATTATTTTGAATAACCAATAAGTCAATGGGCAAATTAAAGGGAAATTAAAATTTTGTTGGAACAAATGCAAATGCAGCGTTATTCAGACCCGTGTGACACCGTAAGAGCAGCTTTAGGACAACTTAATTTATGTCACTTAGTGCCTACATAATAAGATGAAAGAGTTCAAATGCACAGCCTGTAGATGCAGCTCAATAAATTAGAAAAGCAAGAAACAAATTAAACCCCAAATTAGCAGAAGGAAAGAAGTAACAAGGACTGATGCCGAAATAATGAAACAGAAAACTCAGAAATAAAACAAATCCAAACACTGCCAAAAGATCAATTAAACAAAGAGTAGCTTGTGGGAAAGATATAATTGGCAAGCTTTTATGTACTCTAGCAAAGAGGGAAAAAGAGAGAAGATCCAAATAAAAATTAGGCACATTCTGGAGAGTAACCAAGAGTAATTGCAGTTGGTTGTAAGAATTTATTAGTAGCCACCTGCAAACCTACAAGCCTAAATTCAGGCCTGCAGCCCTTGAGCCCTCATTAGACATAAGCTACATTTCCTGAATAAGTGTGGCTACCACCCCTTATTAAAGAAGTCTCTCTTTACAACAAATGGAGACCATCATGGAAAACTACAACTGGATAAAATGCAGAGATCAGTGGAACCTCAGGAGCTCAGCCATAATGCACACAGCTTCATCACAGCTATTGCATATATGGCTCAGGGAACACTGGGAAAGAGGAAGCTTAAACAGTATATAAGCCAGAATGCCAAGAGATTCACAGTGAAACAGACTCCTAGAAATGGCTATGTAAACAAGGTTGGAACAATCACCGTAATATCAATGGACATGATAATGTGGAAGGGAAAATGTTTAAGGGGTCGCACACCTAAACAAAGAACCATAGGCAACTAATGACTGCTGGGAGAAGAATTCATCTCTTCCGAGGATGAAGCCACCTTATTGGTTGTCCAGTGCAGATTGGTCAGCCTTAAACTATATACACACCCCCAACAAAAATGGACTGAATAGATTGTAATTGTACATTTGTGCAAATACGTAAATCATATATTCACATATGTATATGCATGTGTGTATGTAAT
This sequence comes from Ondatra zibethicus, assembly GCA_004026605.1. Lineage (NCBI taxonomy): Eukaryota > Metazoa > Chordata > Mammalia > Rodentia > Cricetidae > Ondatra > Ondatra zibethicus. The sequence continues at coordinate 3,792 of PVIU01030802.1, read as the reverse complement.
AACAATAATCAAAGGAAAAAAGGCTATCAAATTTGACAGTGGGGGGCATGAGATGAGTTGCAAGACATGTACATGGTAAGAGCTGGTGAGAGGAAAGGGAAGGGAGGAAGTGATGTAATTACATTTCAATTAAAAACATTTTTAAAAGAGAAAAGGGAGCTGGAGGGCAATGAAGGTTAATTTCAATAAAAATTATTTGATAAACAATAACAAAAAGACTTTGTTGTTGAAGATACAACAAACTTGAGTCATAGAACACCAAGAAGCCAAGTTATTACTGATCTGGCTAAGTTTCAAAGTGCTAGAAAGTTCTATGCAACTTACCTGAGGAGAAAAAAAAGTCACAAACAGTTTAAACTAGATGTGACCCCAATAAGATACAGTAATACTGGCCTGGTAAGATTTGCCAATAACCAAATACATTCTAACTCTATTTAGAGTTTATTCCACGAAACAGAGCTCATGCATGTTCCTGTTAACTGGGTCAAGATCCCCATGACTGACTAAATCATAGGCTCACTACCTCACAAGAGGGAACCTTGTGCGAAGCCCCAGGACAGGTGAGAGACAAACATGGCCAGGCAGATAGAACTTAAGTGGGGAATTTTATTGGGGGAAGGGAAGAGAGTGGGGAAAGGGAAAGGAAGGTGAGGAAGAGAAGAGCAGCAGGAAAGAGAGAGCAGGAATGGGCAGAGCTTGTCTCTTAAAGGGACCTTCGTATCTACATACAGACTATGTAGTGATATAGCAGTCATAGGACCCTGGGCTGGCTAGGGTACTGCCTGGGTCATCCCGCCAGGTGACAGGGCCAGCATAATGCCTGAATCCTAACATTCCCATCTTTTTCTTATTATAAAAGGTGGGGAAATTAAAGGGAATAACAGGATAGGGCCCTGGGTTCTCAAGACTGTTTCCTGCTGATTTGTGGCATTGAAATCTTGGACCTGAGAAAGCTGGGGTGCTGGCCACGTCCTGGGGTGTCTGGTTGTTTCACTGCTGTCTAGACTCTGTGGAATTGTCCTGTGTCTCTCGGTGAGGTGCTGACAGAGCAGAGTACAAGCTTAAGTTTACTAAAAATTTCTTTAGGTCCTGGTGATTGAAGGGGAGGGTGTCAGTACCAGAGAAAGGTGGGGAGGCTTAGGCTCTTAGGGTCTGGTAATCTGTTTGAGGTGAATCCTCCAAGTCAACTGCCTGGAACATACAAGAATTATTTGAGTTTGTGAAAACGTAAGTTTTAGGCACATAATTTCCACTGTTGATAATCTGTACTGAAATTTATATTGTAGAAACGGCAGTATACTCATGTCAGAAATGATGATGACAGATGTTTTTGGTACAATAAAAAGTACTTTTGAAGTCTATAGTTAGAAAGCAACCAAAGAGAATTTAAAATCTTGATTTTTTTATTATAAGAAAAAGATGGGAATGTTAGGATTCAGGCATTATGCTGGTCCTGTCACCTGGCGGGATGAACCCAGGCAGTACCCAGGGTCCTATGGCTATTTACATAGTCTGTATGCAGATGCAAAGGTTCCTTTAACAGACAAGCTCCACCCACTCCTGCTCACTTCCTTTCCGCTATTTCTGTGAGGAGGCAGCTTTCTGTCTCTCTCTGCCTCTCTCTTCTTCCTTCTCTCCCCCTCTCTCTGCATCTCTGTCTCTGTTGCCAATTCTCTCTTCACTTCCTCATTCACCTTATCTCAACAAACTCTGCACTCAAGCTCTGGCTTTAGACATATTTGGGGAAGGAACTGAAGAACAGGATATAGAGAAGTGCTGCTTTCTGTTTTATACCATCAGGGCTACCTACCTGGATGGCACCGCCCACAATGGGCTGAACTATCTCACATCAATCATTAATCCAGGAAATGACCCCACAGACTTGCCTACAGGCTGATCTTAGGGAGACATTTTCTCAGTTGAGGTTTCCCTCCTTGTAGATGACTCTAACTTGTGTCTAGTTGACAAAAAAAACTAACCATCATAATCACTGGCCACCCTGGCCTGGAAATCAGGTAGGTGATCATCTTCCTGTCTTCCACTTCCAATTCCCCAGTCTTATCTCTAGTCCTGTAACAGGCCACTTGAAGGAGTCTGTCTTCCCTCTGACTTTACTCCCTGAGGACTCCGCTAAACCTCAACAGATCCAGCCTTCCTACTCCCTGTGGATTCTTTAAACTCTCCCCTCACCCAGCCCCATTTTTTCATGTCAGCCATGTCAGCCTCCAATACCTAAAAATATATTCTGCCAGGAATTCCCAATGGTTACACTTGGCAAGGACTCAGAAACATTAACTACCAGGCAAACCACAGCCACCACATGTTCCTAAAGTCTATAGAGGGCAACAGAAACCAAGGAACAGAGCACCCACCCAACAAAGACCAGATATCAATGCTTAGAGTCAGAATCATCCAAAACCCAGACACCTAGGCATCAGTTCAAAAACACAATTATTAGTTGCTACCCAGAAAGCCAGCACAGGCAGACAGCACCCAGAAGCCCTGAGCTGAACAACTTGGCTTTCATCCAGGCCCAGATCCAGCACTTTGAGTCAGTCTACCCCAATGTCTACTCCATTTATAAGCTGCTGGAGTACATGGAGGAGTTAGTCTGTCATTACTGAATAGGACTGGTCCTAGTCCCACCATCTAGTCCCCAAAATGGAGCCACTGTGGAGGCAGTCTAAGCTGCTTGCCTTCTAGGAGACAGAGTTCACAGGGGCTGTGGTGTTGTGTGCGGGCTACAAGCACAGGTGTATGGCAGCCTAGAGTTTGCATTGAACCTTCTCCTGGTCATCCTGTCCAACTACAAGATCACTCTGACTATGGGCAACAGTAGGATATCTGAGATGGATCTTTGTGGTGGTCCGATATTTATGGTGTGTCAGAAACTAGAAACTTTGAGCCAGACAACACGTTGCAATGAATATTTGCAATGAATGAATGAATGATGTTTGAGAAATATATTTGCTGTGTGACTGTCTTAGTTAGGATTTCTATTAATGTGAAGAGACAACATGACCACAACAACTCTTTTTTTCCATACTCATTTATTTCTTTCCATTCAAAATAAATTTACATTTACTCCCCTTCTCCCAGTCCCCTCCCACTCCCCGCCTCCCTCCCCCTGTTTCCATAAAAGAGGGCATGGTGCCCTGCCCTGTCGGAAGTCCAAGCACCTCCCCCCACCATCCCGACCTAGGAAGGTGTGCATCCAAATAGACTAGGTTCCCAAAAAGATAATACATGCAGAAGAGATAGGTCCTAGTGTCGTTGTTGATGGCTTCTCATTTTGCCCCCATTGGTACCCACATTCAGAGAGTCCGGTTTGATCATATGCTCGTTCAGTCCCAGTCCAGCTGGATTTGGTGAGCTCCTATTAGTTCAGGCACACTGTCTCAATGGGTGGACCATCCCCTCACGGTCCTAACTTCCTTGCTCATCTTCTCCCACCTTCTGCTCTTCAACTGGACCTTGGGAGCTCAATCCATTGCTCTGGTGTAAATGTGGGTCTCTGTCTCTATCTCCATCCATCGGGAAAAGTTTCTATGGATGTGATCAAGATATTCATCAGTGTGACTATGGGACAAGGCTAGTTCTAGCACCCTCTCCTCTGCTGCCCAAGGACCTAGCTGGGGACATCCCTGTGGACACCTGGGATCTCCTCTAGAGCCAAGTATCTTGCCAGTCCTAAAATGACTCCAATAATGTAGATATCTTATTCCCTTCTCCAATATCCACCTTTCCTCCATCTCCACCCTCCCACTCCCTCAAGCTATCCCCAGTCCTTCC
>PVIU01030801.1:0-15663 GCA_004026605.1 Ondatra zibethicus | reverse complement strand
TTTTTTTTTATTGGATTATGTGATCTTTTGGTGTCCAATTTCTTGAGTTCTTTGTATATTTTGGAGATCAGACCTCTGTCTGATGTGGGGTTAGTGAAGATCTTTTCCCATTCTGTAGGCTGTCATTTTGTCTTGTTGATTGTGTCCTTTACTTTATAGAAGCTTTTCAGTTTCAGGAGGTCCCATTTATTAATTGTTTCTCTCAGTGTCTGTGTTGCTGGGGTTCTATTTAGGAAGTGGTTCCCTGTGCCAATGCGAAATTAACCCATTTCTATTCATCTGTATATTACCACGAGGTTCATGGTTTACCGGTAATATTCCAGGCATCTGTCTCCTTCAGCAGTTACATGGTGTCTCCATGTTGACTCTGTCTACTCTCTTTCTATTTCTCTGTTCGGATTTCCTGCCTGGCTTTATTCTGCTAAGCCATTGGCCAAAACAGCTTTATCATTAACCAATCAAAGCAACAATAAAATATAAAATATATCAGTGACTTACTTCCTCACTTTGCCAGGTACCTGCATCAACAATACTTCCGTCATGATGTTTAAGAAAGGAAGCTTTGAAGTCGGAGGAACCATCTATCCAGTGGCAATGAAGGTAGAATTCAGAGTTTCAAATGGGGAGCCTTTGATTGTTAGCTTTATTTGATATCATTACAAATTTAAAACATGCAAGAATGAAGAACACATGTGTATTCAGTTTCTTTGGATCTTTATAGTGTACATTTTGAGCTCAGTCTCTCTAGATAGATAATCAACAATCGATAGACAGGCGATAGACACATGCATAGATAACTGGTAGATGATATATAGCTGCTCAGATAGTAGATAGATACTTAGAGACAGAGATAGGAGGATGCATAGATATAGAAAGATAGATAGTTGGCCAGACAGACAGACAGGATGACTATGCAGCAGAGGTTGTATTGATTCTAATACAAATATTATTGGTGGGCAAATATGATTGATTCCTGATTTTGTTGACTTTCTAATTAAGTGTGGAGTCACATATTTAGAAGTCGTATAAATAGCTTTCTTAGTGTAGCACTCTGGGCTCTGCTTAGCATAGCAGTTGGCACCAATTGAAGGCATTAGTGGGATTGACTTAGTTCTTGCTAAAAATCCTATCAAGGGAAGTCAGTTCTCTCGGGGTCTGATAGGCTCATTTACCATCTGAAAAACTCTGATTTGGATGAGAGAAGCCAGCATGGAATTCATGGCTGGAATGTTTGTCTATTTTCTTGCAGTACAACCCCCAGTTTGGTGACGCGTTCTGGAACAGTAGCAAGTACAACATGGTGAGCTACTTGCTTCGAATAATGACCAGCTGGGCCATCGTCTGCGATGTGTGGTACATGCCTCCCGTGACCAGAGAGGTATTGCTTAGATCATGTCCCGTCTTTGATGCTTTATTTAATCAGAGAAAAGCAAGAAAACCTTTTCCTAAAGCCTTGGGTAGTTCCATTCTTCCCATCATTCTTTGCTTTGTTCTCCCATCATGCTTTTCTTCGTTCTCCCATCATGTTTTTCTTCATTCTTAACAAATGGGATATTTCTTAGCAACGTATTTAGTATTATAAAAACAAATAAAATGATGATGAGACATTTTCAGGCGTTTAAAAATGTCATGCTCAATTGATGTAACCTTTTCATTTAACCAGGAAGGAGAAGATGCGGTTCAGTTTGCAAACAGGGTTAAATCCGCCATCGCTAGACAAGGAGGACTGACTGAGCTGCCTTGGTAAGAGCCTCTCAGAAGCAATTGTCTTCTTTTGTAAAAATGCATACATTTAGCAAAATCACACCAGTTAGCTATAGATTTAGCAAAAAGGACATAACAAAAACTTATATAGGTAGAAGCTTTTCTCTCCCACTTTAGCCTGGGAGTCCAGGCTGGCTAACAGCTCTGCCTTTATTCCTATACCTACCTGTATCTTCTGGCCCAAGATAGTGGTTCTACCTTTACCCAGTGAGCACAGCAAATGACTGACTGGGGGGAGGGGGGGCCCTTGGAATAGGACACGCCCATCTCCATAGGTGCACACAGGAAATTGCACAAGTAACAAATTTGTATCTGTCTGCTACAAGTCTCGAGGTAGCAGTTAGCTGCAAAGGAAACCGGATAATGCAGTGTTTGCTGTGGATGACCGTGTTCTTAGGTAAAAGTGAGAGTTCTTTTACTGAAGAAGAAGAAGGGAGAGGGAGCCTGGATTTGGGGCCAGGGCTGTTTGTGTTTCATTCTCACTGTAGCTGTATCAGAAAACTGAAGAATGGGAAGAAAGGAAGAAAGTGAGATATTTTGGTGATAGATAACTATAGCTTTCTTTCTCTCTCTCTCTCTTTCTTCTGTTTTTGTCTGATGAAGGGTTAATGTAGTTGTGTGCATTGGTCAGCTTGGCTTGCCATAACATAATACCACAGAGTAGTGTCTTCATGGAATTTGTTTGCTCCAAGTTCCGAAGGCTAGAGGTTTAAGCTTAGGATGGTCAGCTGGTCTCTGGTGAGGATTCTTCCTTGTGTTTCAGAAAGCTGCCTTCTTTGTTCAAGCATGGAGAGAGCAAACTCTCTAGTGTCTCTTGTAATAAGAGCACTAACTCACTATAACCCTTTTGACCTCATCCAACCCTAATAAACCTACAGTCCTCATTGTCAAGTCTTGTCACACTGGGAGTTTGGCTTCAGCTTACACATTTGTGAGGCTAGACATATTCGGAGTAAAGCAATGAGCAGCGAGGGTTAACTCCACCCACCTTGTAGGAGGAGGTCAATCCCTGTGTGAGCGAGCTGTCACCAAATAGTCTTTATTTCAAGTCCAGCAAGTTCAGTTAAGTCACTATGACCATTTTGGATGTTTCAAACGCTTTATATGGTGAGCTCACTTGAGGCAACTGTAGTGATGCTCTAGGATTTGCCTTCTGTGTTAATAGCAACAAGAATAGCCTCAGCATGAGGGGTCAGGGTTATTTAGGGGCCATGTCTTCAAAGATGGGCTGGCTAGCATTTTATATTCCTTTATATAGTAGGGAATACCACTAAAATATATTTGCCCATTCACCTATCTTGAAATCAGATAATTTATGCCATCCCAGCCTATTTCTGTCAAACACCGTGCCTTTTTGACGCTAATTTTTATAGCAAGAAAGCAATTTTAGAAGTTATTATGCTAATTAGCCAAATTTGGAAATTGATGGGAGTTGGAAGTAGATGTCAGGTGACTGACTGACTGCTGGAAGTCTGAATTCTTGACTGACAGCAGCTGATCTGCTCTAAGCTGCAGGCTAAGATGAGCATCTTCATCTTGCAATCTAATCTGGAAATGTTAAACTGGCAAACACCGTAACATCACAAAACTATAGGCCTCCCTCAGGCTAAAAGTGTCTTAGATTCTTCAAGTTCATATGTGTAGCTGCCTTCCTCTTTTTCCTCTTCTTTCCCAATGCTTCCTCTTACCCGACATGCTAGCCCTATCTGAATCTATTATGAAAAGCTTGTGGCTGGGTCTGTGGTTTAAGGCACAGAGAGAGAAGCAAGCGCGCACATACACACACACACACACACACACAGAGAGAGAGAGAGAGAGAGAGAGAGAGAGAGAGAGCAGGTAGGTTCACTGTCAGGTTCACTTAGGATCTCTGTCAACAATGACCTTTACCTCTAACCCTAGCAGTGAGGGACAGAGGCAGGAGGATTCCCATGAGTTCGAGGCCTACCTGGGCTGAATAGTGAATTTCAGGCCAGCCTGGGCTATAGAGTAAGACCTTGTCTCAGAAAAGCAAAACACACCAAAACAAATCCTTTGAGCTTTTCCATTTCCTTTTACTGGATCGTATGCTGTTTTATAAATAAGATTACTCTTAACTACCTGGACTGTTTTTCCAAAAGGAGAGAGCCTTCCTGCCTTTCTGGATATAGTTTTCATTCACCTGCTGAGTATAAATCTAGACTGATTTCTTGGCAGGTGATTGAGAACTGCTGTGTGATAGGGGAGGTGGGTATTTTTAATTTTATTACCTTTTTGTTTGTTTGTTTTTTGAGATAGGGTTTATCCATGTAGCCCTGGCAGTTCCAGGACTCACTCAGTAGACCAGGCTGGCCTCAAACTCAGATCTACCTGCTTCGGCCTCCCTAGTACTGGGACGTGCACCACACTGCTCACTTTTTGCTGTGTCTTAAACTGGCTATTATATGGCTGTACCTTCCTAAAAGAACCAAGATCCGCTGTTACTGTAGTGGGGAGTTTGGTAGAACTTCGAAGGCCCTAGAGGTGAAGCATCATAGCTGGGGTGGCTAAGAACTTCCAAAGGTGATGCCAAGAGGCTTAGGAACAGGCATTATTAACAGCAGCTGCAGCACTTGGATTATTGTCCAGTTTGATTCAGGCCTTAAGAAAAGAAAAAGACTTTTCTTCTCTCTCCTTCTCCTTTGTTTCTTGCTACTCAAAATCCATGTAAATGCTATGAATAATTAGAGGTGCCTCATCTGGAGAAAGAGGCTTATGTGACAATTTTTAGTACCTGACCACAACCCGGTCCCCTGTAAAAATCTGTGCCCTGAGGTCCATTTTCTTTTTTTTTTCTTTTTTTGGTTTTTTGAGACAGGGTTTCTCTGTGACTTTGGAGCCTATCCTGGAACTAGCTCTTGTAGACCAGGCTGGCCTCAAACTCTCAGAGATCCACCTGCCTCTGCCTCCTGAGTGCTGGGATTAAAGGCGTGCGCCACCACTGCCCAGCCTGAGGTCCATTTTCAAGTTGAAGGCTGTGATTTAGGCTTGATTCTGAGCCTGAACATTGCACTGGCTTCAGGCATGTGTCTGTATGAAAGTCAATTTCCGTCCTCCTGGAATCGAGTTCACTGTGTGAACCATGATCATTCGGTACTGTGAGAACTTGCCTGACTGGGCTAAAGTTCAGCAGTCCCAACAGAGAGTTCTCAGCCTCCTCCCCGTAGGAGTTAAAATCTATCCTATTATAATGGGGCGGAGAAGGAGCAGTCCCCAGAGCCTGGCCTCCTTCCAGCTCTCTAGTTTGCTGTTCCTTTTCTTCAAAGAAGGCAAGACACTCAGAGAGAGCCCTTATAACCCAGAAAGATCTGTGGTCCACAGCCCTGGAGAAAGTTCAAAGATTCAAGGCTCCGAGTGGAGGAAAAGCTGTTTCTATTGTACTAACTTCTGGTCAAATGTAGTTTATGATTTTGTTTGTTTTATCCTGAATCTGTTTTGGAGTATAAAAGTATAAATTTGTTTTTAATAAAAATAAAATGGTTAAACATAGGGTTAGATTTGAATGGCTATTAGATAGTTTATTTTTAAGAAATCTGCCTGTATTTATAACCCTCGAGTGGACAGCAGTCTCATCATTTCCTGTGTGTGTGTTTACAGCTTCTCACCAGCTTTCTCTGCAAACCATAGTCAGTGAAAAGCCAACGTTTGGTTTTCCAAGGGAAGAATCTAAAGAAACATCTTGGCTGTAGTAATCCTTGTTTCTGTTTAAATATTGAATACAGCAGCTCTAGCTTCTGAAACAAAACAGGACAGAAGCTAGGGATATACAAAGTTCTAAGTTCAATTCCCAGCCCCAGAAAACGGCTGCGTCTTCGGGGCAGAAATGGCACACAGGTGGTGTTACTGTCCACTTTTACCAAGCTCAGAGGGCGTGTTCTTTGCTCAAAGGAGCACACACATCTTCATTTGTAGAGCAGAGACCAGAATCAGCCCTTCCTGTTTCTATTAAGCGTCCTGTCACCAGGAGGCATGTGTTGGCACATGGCCCCATGTCTTCACTGGCAGAGTATCCTCCTATGTGTACCCTTCTGTTTGCAGGGATGGAGGACTGAAGAGAGCAAAGGTGAAGGACACCTTTAAGGAAGAGCAGCAGAAGAACTACAGCAAGATGCTTGTGGGCAATGGCTCTCCCAGCCTGGACCTGGCCTGAAGCACTGCGGATAAGCGTGGCTTCCCAGAACTGGCCTTTAGGGGAGACGTGTTATAGCATCGATTTGTTGTGCTGCTCTTTGCTCATTTGTTGTTAGTCTTTTCTACCGGATGACTGTCTCTACCTCTTCACGCCGGAGGCAGAACCTACAGGTGCCCTTTTCTGACATCTTGGTTAGACTGTGAACTCAATGAGTTGTAAGGCTGCTTCTCGAGTGGAAACAGATTCTGCCTTTTGTAAAATGATGTGTCACTGATGATTGAATGAAATCTTTGTAGGCAAAAAAGTGCTTCTAAAGCATGTTTGGAACTTGTTAATAAGGTAATTCTCACAAACAACCCCAAACTCTGTAATTTGATTTCCTTCTTCCTTTAATCTCTTTTATTATTATTTTGAGACAGGGTATTATATAGCCCAGACTGGCTTCAAACATAGTCAAGACTGGCTGGGAATTATTGACTGTTCCTGGCTTCACTTCCCAAGTGCTAGGATTCCAGGCATGTGCCACCTCACCTAGCTGTTGATGTCAGTGTCATATGTGAAATCTCACCACAGCTCATTCCTTATGGGCACAATTATAGTTGCATTCTGCCCTAAGAATGGAAGAAAAATGGAGGATTATTTTTAGGGAAAAGGGCAAATCTGTGGTCACCTGATCTGAAAGGAATTGAATGGAGATTATTTTTTTCCGTGTGTTGCAAGAGAGATGTTGATTGGTTAGATTTATTTAAGAAAGAAACATGTAGGAGTGGCGTTTGTTTGCCTTTGTTCCCACAACACCTTTCGTCCAGCAGCAGTGGGGAAAGCCCAGTTAGCTTTTCTTGTTTGTATGCTAAAGGTCTCCTTTGTCTTAGGATTTTCTTCTTTTTGTTTTTAAAAGTGAAGGAGCCTTTAATAAACAGTCACACTATCTTCAGTAGGAAGTGAGTGAATGCGGAGCTTGCCTCCTGTGCCCCCGTCAACCTCACTATAGTGATTTAGTCCAAACTTTCCCGGCCTTTTAAGCAGAAAACTAAGTGGTATAAATTACCTTTTGGAAACTGAGCCTTAAACATTTTAAAGGGGAAAGAAGCTTTCTCTGAGTCCAATAGCATGAGCAATATTTGATGATAGCAATATATTTCCACGGTGAGCCCTCGAGGCTGTTAGGAACCTCCAGAGAAACCCTATACAGAAAGTGAACCGTCATACTGACTGTGAATAAATTTTATATTTTTAAATGGGTGTTGCATTATTCTTCCTCCGCTTCTCCCTCTTTTCCTGTAGCAAGCAAGTGTTGTTTCTGTTTCAGCAACAGATTTTATTGGGCATACTAGCCAGTGTTTTATATCAACCGGACACAAGCTAGAGTCATCAGAAGAGAGAGCATAAACTGAGAAAACGCCTCCATAAGGCTGGGCTGTAGGCAAGCCTGCTGGGTGTTTTCTTAATTAGTGATCAATGCGGGAGAGCCCAGCTCATTGTGGGTGGTGCCACCCCTGGGCTGTGATCTATTAGAAAGCAGCATCCCTCCATGGCCTCTGCATCAGCTCCTGCCTCCAGGTCTGTACCCTCACTGCTTTGGATGATGGAACTGTGAGTGAAATAAACCCTTTCCTCCCCAAGTTGCTTTTGGTTATTGTTGGTATTCGGCTGCACCACAACAGTTATGGTGTCTCATCACAGCAAGAGTGACCCTGACTAAGACAGCCCAGGACGTCAGCGGCCACTCTGTTTCTCACCCAAAGGACACTGCACATGTGTGCATGGGTGTCTTTGGTGTGCAGCCTGGCTATTTGGAATCTGGTCCTTGAATCCATGAGAGCCCATTTAAAGGAATAGTAAAGGTCAGTGGAAGGTCAGCCCAAGGTTGTGGGTGAGGTGAAAACCCACCACAAACCCCACCTAAAGCCCCAGGCTGGGTTTTTTTTTTTTTTTTTTCAGGCGGCCTCAGGCAATCTTAGGTAATGTGATTGGCTGGATAGGCAGGCCTGGCAGGCATTGTCAGTGCTCCTCTACCTGAATAGATCCAAAGGACACTGCACACCTGTGCATGGGTGTCCCTGGTGGCTAGTGTCTTCCCTTCTTTCTCCTCCTCCCTCTGGGTCTGTGGTTGCTTCAGTTTGACTCTTCCTAAAACCAGATCAGAGCGGCGGTGAAGGAGAATCAGCACATTCAGCTTTGCTAAAGTGACCCTTTGTTTGATTTACTTTTTTTTTTTCTCAGAAAGAGAGGTTCCTGTTTCTTTTTACTTTTAGTGTTCGGTAAGGCTTGAATTACTGAATCCATTTCGACAAGTTGCTGTGTTTGAACACAGGTGAAACGTGTCTTTCATAGAGCATAAGAGAACAATAATGCTGTCGTCTATGCTAGTTAATGGAATGCTACTGTGGAGACAGCGACTTTAAAGGAGTCACTGGGTAAAATGTGGTCCTGGTCTCACCCAGTATGACTTGTTGGCCTATGAGAAAGGAGAGGATGCATAGAACACAGACCAGATGTAATGATCTGTCTCTTTAAGAGACAAGCCACGCCTACTTCCTCCCCCATCCCCTGGGGCAGGCTGATCTTCAGCTTCCAGCCTGAGCTCTCTCTCTCTTTTTCCCTCTTCCTCTTGGAGAGGCAGCTTCTGCTTCTCTCTCCCCCCTCCCCCCTTCTCTCTTTCCTCTCTCACCTCTCTCTCTCTCTTTCTGCTCTTCTCCCCTTCATCCTTCTCCCTCCATAACCCCCTGAATAAATATCCAACTTTACTCTGCATGGCGTGCCTATCCATGTCTCTGTCTCTTGCCCGCCCGCCACATGTCTCCCTGCCTGGGACCAGCCACCGCTCAGGGACTGGCAGCTGTCTCTGCCTGGGACTGGCATGCTTTCAGGGCCCGCTGCCTGCCGCCACATGGCCTGCTACCACCACTTGGGGACCTACAGCATTTCTGCTGCCTACCGCCACTGGGGATTCTGCAGCATTTTTAATTTTCCCATTACACCAGAGAAAAGCCATGTGAATAAGAAGGCAGCCAGCCATGTTCAAGCTTCTACCTTAGACTTCTTCAATGAGCACGAGACAACCAATACACGTTAATCAAATTCCAGGAGTGAACACCCTTGCGAAGGAACAGATGGAAGCATGGACCACCTAAGAAGATGCGGTGGGAAGGCTGCACACGCTGCCCTGTTACTCCTCCCGAGATGTGATGTCTAAACCAACCACGAGAACACACCAGAGGCACCCAAGTCAAGGAAAATACACACGAAATAACCAGACTATCATTTTCAAAATTATTAAAGTTAAATGCCAATGAAGTACTGAGGCATGATGACGCATTTACCCACTGTTTGAGCAAAATCATGGGGAAGCTATAGTCCACCCTGGAGTAGCATGGAGCCTTAGGACTGACAGGCTGACCCAGGGTGTGCCCTGCCTAACATGCATGTAAATGTCTAACATGACACCTTGAAGTGGACTCTTTCCACGGAGATACGAGGCCAAGTGAGGGACTAGGCGAAGCTGCAGTCTCTCAAATATTTGGCAGCACTGGTTAGCCAAATTTATGCAGAACTTTATAGATAGGGATGGATTCCTCGAGTCATTTCTTCCCATGTCCTAAGCAAAACCGTGGTTCTGAAGGAACAATCCCTGAAGCCAATTAACACCGGCACTGAAAGTTCTGATAAAGGTCTGACCGCTCAGTTGGTGCCCGGTTTTAGCAATGGTGCATCCTGTATCAGGGCTGCCTGTCAAAGACGGTTCCCACAAAAATCAGGCTCCCAGCACAGCCAGAAACACAGGAGACTCACAGCATGGGGCATGGGAGTAGCTTCAGAGACCAGGCGCGCTTTCTGCTCATGGTCAGAGTCTGATCCGTTGACACCGTTTAAGGAAGAAGCCACAGATTCTGCAGCTTCCCTCAGCTGCTCCCTGCCATGGGGTCTTTGTGTCCTCTGTGAAAACCTCCTGAGTTCCGTGTGGTGGTTCACATCTTCCTGCATCTCACTTTGTAAAAGTTCTTCAGGACACTGTTAATTTACAAATAGGGTCAAGATGGAGCTCAGCTGGCGCGGTATTTGTCTCCCACGCGTGACGCTCTGGTTTGACTGTAATCTCAGTCGTGTGTGTGTGTCGGGTGGGGGAGGGGGAGAACAGGAAGAACATTGGTTCCAGGTCAACCTCAGCTGCCCCATGGCAAATTTGAGGCCAGCTTGGACTATAGACTGTAGGAGACCCTCTTTCTCAAAACAACAATAAAAAGCAAACACAATAAAATCAGCAATGGCTCTAAAGGAACACTGTTGCTCTTAAAATAATAGTCAAATCCACATCAAAAGACAGGTAACATTTCTTCTATCTGTTTCTAGAACTTTTGTTTCTCAGAAGAACTAAGCCACCCTCCTAGATGATTAAAGAAAATCACACGAATGCCTCCTTAGACTAGCAAGTGAGGCCAGGTGTGCTGGGTATGCCTTCAATCCCAGCATTCAGGAGGCAGATACAGGAGGCTCTCTGTGGGGCCAGCCTGACCTCATAGCAAGTTCCAGGCCGGCTGGGGCAACATTGTGAGACTGTTAAAAACAAACAAACAAACCCACAAAGAAATGAGACTAACAAGTGAATGTGGAACACTCGAGCCAAGGACTGAAGGAAGTCAGTCCCAGTTCAGAAGCCAGAGCCTGGAGTCAACTGCAGACAGGCCCTTGAGGATGGGACCTCAAAAAGCCACACAGCTAAGCAGAAAGAAGGTAGAAACCATCCATCTCCCTTCCAAACGTGAGCAAGGCACGTGGCTTGTGTCAAACTTTCGGGCTAAGTGACAGCAAAAGGTGACACCCCTCAAGCATTTAAAACTACTCAGCACTAAGATTCATGAAAGGCTTAGAGCACAATATGGATTCATTTCAAAGCTACGAGGAACAGGAAGTAGTGTGGCAGCCTGTGTAGAGAGCTATGCTATCTTCAGGAAGGTTCTGCTCAGCCTGTCCTGGACAGCTTGTTGATCTATCCTCTGTATTTACCATCGTTTCTCTATATTATATACTCTCCCCTCCCTCTTCTATGCATCCATTTATCTCTCTATCTTCTATATCTACCTACCATCCATCCATCCATCCATCCATCCATCTATCTATCTCTATCATCCATCCACCCACCCGTCTGTCCGTCCGTCCATCCATCCATCCATCCATCTACCTACCTATCATCTCTCAATCATCAGTCTTCTTTCCCCCCTTTTTTTTCTATCTCTTTTTTAAAAGCGCAAGTTCTCTCCTCTAACTATTTCCAGTCCAACACTGCAGCGTAGATACACTTTAGTTTTTCTACCTTTCTGTATTGTACATCTCTTCTTCCAGTGAGGAATGAATCTGTTTTCTACCCCTGATATTTACTCACTGGTAATCCATCTCATTGCCCTTGCCACCCTCCTCCACTTAGGCATCTTTTTCTCTTCACTCTGTGTCTGCTTCTACTGGATCCTCTTCCATGAGAGTTCAGGTCAGGAGAGGCAGATCATAGGTGAATCTGCCATGCGGCCACTTTGCTTGAGTCTCCATTCAAGACTGGCTCATTTCAGTCAGGATGCCCTTGCCCAATACAAGGTCCTTCACCTCACCTACTTTAGCTCCAGTGCCCTGGTAAGTCCTTCTCTGTGGATTGTCTCTGACTAGGCCCTGTCAACTTTTTTTTGCTGACCTGGCCTTCCGACCACCAGTGTGGAGGTCCCTTTATTCTGGCCCACTTATGGCTTTAGGCCTGTGTTGTTCAAGGAAAGAAGATGGGAGAAAAGGGAAACACAAGGATTCTTCCTGCTTCTTTTTCTTTTTTTTAGAGGCTTCCTTGAGTGATCTTTGCTGCTATCAGAAGAGCAGTTCTGGAACTGAGTTCAACATGGGTGAAGGGGAGAGTAAAAGGCATTCCTCCTGTGGTCTGATGCTCTTTATTCAACAGTGCTAGAAGCCAGAGGACCCTCAGATCTTCCAATATTAAAATCCACTCCCTCCTTTAAGCCAGAGTAAACTGGGATGCACTTAGATAGAAGAGGACTCACATCTGGATGGAGCTGCAAATGAAACAGCCCTGAAGCAGATGGCTTTGTAAGCTTGCATGGTCAGTGCGCACCGTGTACATGCTTGTGAAGGATCCATTAGGTATCAGCTTCTTTTCTCACTGCGTCGAGAAGAAGCACCTTACAAAAGCGACACGAGGATGGAAGGGTTGGCTTCGCTCACAGTTCGAAGAGATCCAGTCCATTGTGGTGGAAACATCAAGGCTGCTGGAACGTGAGGCAGTTGGTCATGTTGTGTATTCAGCCAGGAAACAGAGGGGAACAAAGGCCTGGGTTCAGTTTGCTTTCTCCTTTTCGCTGAGTATGGGACCACAGACTAAATAAATGAAATGGTGCCCACAGTTGGGGTGGGTCATTCCATCTCAGCTTACCACGTCTTGGAACTCCTTCACTGACATGCTCAGAAATCCTGGTAATAGTAACTATCAGGTTCCTGTACCCAAAGTGCCCCGACTCTGCTCCTTCTGCTCCCCATTGTCCCCTTGGATAGGTTCATGAATCTTAGGCTTGTCTCTAGCTCAATACATAGCTAGAAAGACCCTGAAATCCTGGTGCTGCTGCCTCCTTTGCGAGCGCTAGGGGTCAGGGCTGCACCAGCACAGCATTTCAGATGGACTGGGGTTGGGGCCTAACACGCCTGTACCCACCCCTCTGTCTTGAACTCCTTTGATTCTCCGCTGTACTGTGGAAAGACCGAGAACTCTACAAAACAAAAATTAAGCACAGCCTTAGAACACGGAATATGTAATTTGTAGGATTCCCCCCTTCACTGTGGGATCCAATTTAGCTTTCAAAATCCATAACACTCACTACAGACTTGGTTGAATGTTTACAGAATCTAAAATCTCCCCTGAAATAACTTTTGGGAATATAAAACTATGAAGCCAGTGTTAATGGCAGAATAAGAGCACCATCACATTTTTTTTTTTTCGAGACAGGGTTTCTCTGTGGCTTTGGAGCCTGTCCTGGAACTAGCTCTTGTAGACCAGGCTGGGCTCGAACTCACAGAGATCCGCCTGCCTCTGCCTCCTGAGTGCTGGGATTAAAGGCATGCGCCACCACCACCCAGCACCATCACAATTTTTTGAGCCAAATTTGAAGGAAATTATTCAATACTGGCCAGGGTGATGGACACTGGTCATGTCCATACCTGGGATTCCCAGAGAATGCCCGAAAATTACATTAGTTAGGTACTTATAAAGGCAAACCCCACAAGGCTTTGTACATCCCACCTTCATCCAATCAGGAGCAAGCATATATCCTGACATAATTCCTGCTTATGTACCTTCTGCCTACTTGCAACCAAGCACATCCTGTGTAGTTGGGGGCAGCCAGCCTTATTTACAGTGATAACATGTGACCTACTATCTTCCATAAACAACAGCCCCCAGCATGCTAGAAAGTTATCTGCCCTTAAGCAAGTGGGGCTCGCAGGTTAGAGGTGTTTTTTTGTTTTCTGGATCTCTTAGGTGTTGTAATTAAAACATAATGTTAGCCCGCACAGTAGATTAAATGTTAACTAAATTAAGCCAGACTCTAGATGAGCAATTGTGCCTTGGAGCTTCTGGAAATTTCCTCACTGCTGCAGAGAAGGCAGTGTGGGTACCATCCAGGACAATGAGGGCTCCTGTGGTGCGCAGATTCTCTGGCAGCTGTTCAGCACACTGCCCAGGGCAGGGCAGACAGCCAGGGAGAGTCACTGAACACTCGTAAGGACTGGGGCAGCCTTTCCAGAAGTCTGCTTCCCCTTTTATGAGAGACAGCAGAGAGGAGTACACATTTTGAGCCCCAGACATCTCTCACTGGTGAGTTAACCCCTTGTAGGCAGAGGGAAATGGCCACATTTAGTAGTCTGAGCCTGGCATGGCACACACTACTCTCACATCAGAACCTAAAAGGGGTAACTCTCTTGAACAGAAACTCAAAAGGATGTTTCCTTCCTGGGAATCTGAGGGTCCACAATGCTGTTGTTTCTCTTTTGGAAACATAAGAAGCAGACATGTTACCCGCTCATGTTTCAGAAGACCCATCCTTGTTATCAGGAGGAAACTCAGCTTTATAGAACCACCCAGAATCCAACAGGAATGAGCCATGTGGCCTTAAATAAAGTGATGTCAGAAATGTGAACCAGGGCTGTAGAGATGGCTCAGCGGTTAAGAGCACACTGACTGCTCTTCCAGAGGACCCGGGTTCAATTCCCAGCACCCACATGGCAGCTCACAACTGTCTGAAGATCCAGTTGCAGGAGATCTGACACCTTCACACCAATGCACACACCAATGCACATAAAATAAAGTTAAATAAATCATAAAAATTATATATACACACACACACACACCAGACAAGCCAGGCCATTAAAAGAAAAAAAGAAAAGAAGAAAAACAAGAGTGTGGAGCAATGGCTCAGTGGGTAAAACTGCTCACGCTCAGTCATGAAAGTGTCTGATCCAGCCCCACACAGCAAGTCAGTTTCCCCGTATTCTGGACCCTGTGCACATGTCATTCACACACAAACATATAAATATATACATAAGTATTGTAAAGCTATGAAAGGAAGAATTTGTTTTCTCACTGTGCCCTGGGAATTGGTCTGGATTAAATACAAAGTATTTTGGCCGAGCCTTCAACCTTTCCCCTCCATTCTCTTTTCTCCTATTTATAGCACGACTCTCTTGGCACATGTCTGGCTCAGGTTCTCCGTGCTCTGGTCCTTCTGGCTTGCTATTTTAAACACTCTGGAGGTCATGTCCAGCTACAGTCATGTGTCTCATCAGCAAATGTTGCTCAGCTAAGAAAGGCACAAGGCTCACTGAAGTGGTGTTCAAATTAGAATATTTTTAAAAAAGAATATATATATATTTCCCAGTAGCTCTGTGAATTCTTCTCAGATGTTTTAGAGCGAGTCGCATTCATTTCCTACTACTGATCTCATGTCTTTCTGATGTGATCTTGTCAAATAGTTGGTTCCAACATTAAAAGATAATTCAGTTTCATAGACTATGAGTAAGTCAAAAATCCTAAGCCAAACTTCAGCTTCTACTAAGAAAGTAAATGGTGTCATATCAGAAACTGGAAGGATTGCTACATGTACCCACCTTTAAATGTGCTATCTTCTCTGCAATTTCTTTTATTTTAAGTGATGTTTTAAAGAAAAATTTTACTAATAAATTTTATTCTTTGAAAACTATGTACACACATATATATAATATATTCTGATATATCCCCATTACCCCCTTCTCACCATTGCTAACTTTTCTACCCCCCTACAAATCTCTTCCTCATGTTCCTGACTTTTTTTCTGTCTTCCACAAGATTAACTCTACCTGTGTGACCATGAATTTGGAACTGTCCAGAGATATTTGGTGGGTACACAATTTGGACACAATGCCTCCTTGCCCTCTCAGAATCTGTTTACTGCTCATAGTTCAGCAGTAAGTGGTAAGGTCCCATGAGCCCTCCTCCCCATCTCTAGTTGACTGGTGACTAGGACAGTCTTGCATAGGCCCAGTGCCAGTAACCGAGGTGGTGTCGGCCATGATTGCCATGGACACATGGTGCTGATCTCACAGTGGTTGTGTTCTTTCCACTTCCTCTCATACAGAGATCTCTGAGACTTAAGGGGTTGGTATAAACATCGTGTTTAGTCTGTCAGCATCAGCTGTCACTCACCATCAGCTGTCACTCACCGTCAGCTGTC
>PVIU01030800.1:0-15657 GCA_004026605.1 Ondatra zibethicus | reverse complement strand
TCCTCAGAAATGGTAAGGCTTTGCATGGGGAGTAAACAAAGTCTTGCATATCAAGTTGAGGCAGGACCAAACCCCTCTACCCGTATTGAGGCTGAGCAAGTTATCTCTCCATAGGGAATGGGTTCCAAAAAGCCAGTTCATGGACTAGGGATAAATGCTGGTCCCACTTTCACTGTGCCCACAGACTGCCTAAGCCACAGAATAGTTATCCACATTCAGAGGGCCTAGTTCAGTCCTCTGCAAGTTCCCCAGCTTTCAGTCCAGAGGCAATGATCTCCCTCTAGCTCCGGACGGCTCTCTTTGTAGGTTTCCCCATCATGATCTTGACCCCTTTGCTCATATAGTCCTTCCTCTCTCTCTTCCACTGGACTCCAGGAGCTCAGCCCAGTACTTAGCTGTGGATCTCTGCACCTGATTGCATCAGTTATTGGATGAAGGTTCGATGATTGCAATTAGGGTGATCATCAATCTGATTACTGGGGAAGGCCAATTCAGGCACCGTCTCCACTATTGCTAGGAATCTTAGCTGGGGTTATCCTTGTGGATTCCTGGGAGTTTCCCTAGCACCAGGTTTCTCCCTAACCCATAATGGCTCCCTCTATCAAGATTTCTCTTTCATTGCTTTCCTCCTCTGTCCTTTCCCCAGCTGATGGTACTCTTCCTCCAGTAGGTGCAGGTGGTGGGTGTGCCTTCTGGGCTCTCTGATGCAGCTGGGGATGGTGGTGGAGCTGCCTGGCCATAAAAGACTGGCCTTCTGGCTGGTTGCTGGGGCTGGAATGTGTGGGGTAGGGGCATGGGAAGTACCCCTCCCCCCCACCACCTAGGGCCTAGAAAGTGTGGATGTCCAGCCTGGAGTGCTGCCACTTCCCTATTTCTCCAGTTGGTGCAGTCGTGCCATCGGGGCCCTCTGCCGCAGTTGCAGGTGGTGGTCAATGGGCCTGGCTGCAGGAGAATTGCCTGCTGACTGGTTTCTGGGGCTCCCATGTCTTTTATGTAGGCTACCACAGTCTAGATTTAGAGTGTGTCTTTCCACTTAAAATGATTCAGTCAAGAAAAATCCCTCGGAGTTATGCCCAGACACTTGGGTTTTAGTTAATTACAGATGTATTGAAATTTACGATGAAGAATAACCATCACAGAGGACTATATGGGAGAGTTCAGAGGGAGGAAGGGGAAAATAGTAGTGACGTAACAATATAATAATCTCAAAAATAAAATAAATGGCTTAAAAGGTGTAACCAACTATATACTTCTTTCTTCATCCCCACTTGTATGCAGTAAAGCCCTGACCAACCCTGCCTGTTCTTCTTTAATAATGAAATAAGATTCTATCTATATAGAGTGTCTAAGAATAACATGTCTTCTCCAGTGTCCTCATGCAGAAATTATTCATAGCAATTATTTCTCTGACTTATTCAGGCTCTAACTTAATAAATATCACTAATATCACTATGTGCTGTTTCATTTTGATTTTGTGATGATGCTTTTTAGCAGTTTCCTGCACTTCCAAGTGATCTGATTATTTTAGATTCCTCTCATCACCATTCATTCACTCCGGCTCCAACAGTTCTGGAATTATATCAAAAAGAGATGTTTTCTGGAAGTTGTACTCATTTTGAAGCCTTATCTAAATAGCATGATTTCAGTGACATTAGGAAGGTAATAATGGTGACATTGGGGGGAAATAATCCCAAACAAAATATTTGATAAATATTTTCTTTTAACCTGTATAGCAAATTATGAATGAAATACTGTTTCTTTTTTTCTTTGTACTGTTGAATGACATTTTTGAAAGGGAAAGTTCCTTTTTGAAATAGAAGGAATTATGTAGACATACCAGGGGCCTTGGAGTTATTTCAGTGAATTACAAACAACCAGAACTTGAGAGGGTTTAGGGACCCTAGCACCTATAAAGGACTAGGAAGAAATGAAACTAAACAAGGGATCCTACTTACATATGATATCTGAAGTAAAGAACTTTGTCCTCCGTGAAGGACCTCCAGAGTCTGTGCTGTCCCTGGAGGCCATGTTGGCATTTGTGATCCATTCTATAGCTAGGGCACAGTGCTGGTGTCCGTGATTAGTACAGTTGCCCCAGGGTATATTGATGCCTGGGGTTCATGTGGATGGCTGTGGGTCTGTGTCACCTCTGGAGATGTCTGTGGTCCATGTTGCCTCTTGGGGCCACATTGAGGACCATTGTCTGTGCTGCCACAAAAGTCTGTGTTGGTGTCTGTGGTCGTGCTGCAGCCGGGGACCATGTGGATATCTATAGTCAGTGCTGCCACATGAAATTATGTTGGTGTTCTTGGGCATTGCTCCTATTTGGGACCAAGTTGATATGTATGTGGTCTTTGCTGCTGCCTGAGGCCATTTTGATGTCTGTGATCCATGCTGTAGGGCCACATTGAGGACCATGGTCTGTGCTGCCACCAAAGTCTATGTTGGTGTCCATTGGCCCATATTATCACTGAAGATCATGTAGATGTCCATAGCGTGTGCTACCACCTAAAGTCATAATGGTGTCTGTGGTTCATGCTGTAACTAAAGGCTATGTTGATGTCTGTGGTCTATGTTGACTTCAGAGGTCTGTGATTTGTGCTGCCACTAGAGACCATGTGGTTATCTGTAATCTGTGTACTGCAGGAAGCCTTGTCAATGTCTGTGTTACCACCAAAGGCTATGTGGATGTCTATGGTCTGTGCTGCTTCTGGAGGCCATGTTGAGGTTCATGGTCATCGGAAGCAATGTAGAAGTCCATGATCTGTGCTTTCACTAACTGTAAAGGACAAAGAAGCGTCTTTTAAAATGGTATTGATGACTGCAGACTCACAGTTGGGAATGAGAGGCATATAAGGCTCCTGTGACAACCTCTTCCCCCAACTCCTCTTCTCTCCAAAAAAACAATCTAGAAAGGAAGCCATTGAGAAGAACTCTTAAAATATGTGATAGGGATTCTGAAGTGCAGCTCTTCACAGTTGATGTCTTCTGTCAGGAGTGGGAAAGGACTCAGTTTTCTGTAAGGGGCTGGGCACTGGGAATTTGACCATGCTTTAGTGAGTATATGGGAAACACAAAATGTACTTTTTTTCATTTTTATTTTCATTCTATTTTAGGAAGGAAGTCACAAGTATGGGGGATGGAACATGGAAGACTGGGCAGTGAATGTGATTGGGGTACATTATGTGAAGCTCCCAAATAATAAAAATATTATGTTGGGGGGAAAGAGAACCTTGTCTTTTAAATTATGGGATCTAACTGTAATTCCATATAGATAATGTCAGATTTTACATTCAATCTGATCTTAACATGTAAAGATTTAATTTCTCCCCCAATATTAACATAGTTTTGGTGAGTATAACAATCTGGGTTGCCAGTTGTAATTTTTCAGGACTTGGAATACAATGTTCCAGCCTCTTCTGTTTCTAAACATTTATTTTGAAAAAAAAAAAGCAGCATTTATTCTCGTAGGACTGCTTTTATAAATAATTTGAACTTTTTATTTTGTAGCTTTAATAGCCTATCTTTATTATATGTTTTCTGTTTTGATTATAGCATGTTATGAGGAGATTCTTTTCTGGTCCTGTCCAATTGGAGTTATGTAGGCTTTTTGTCCTCTGTTGAAGTCTTTTTCTCAAGGTTTTGTATTTTTCATTTATGATTTCACTAAAAGTATTTTCCATGACTTTCTTGTATTCTTTTTCCAAGCTTGGAATTCTAAGATTAAGTCTTTTTATGGTATTTCAAATTTCTCCAGTTTACTTTCCATTTCTCTTTTTTTAAAAATTTATTACTGACATTGGCTGAGTAGTTCACCCCTTGCTTTATTCTGTTTACTGTATGATATACTCTCTTGCTTTCCTCTGAGGTTTTTATTTGGTTTATTGAGTTTTTTCATTTCTAGTATTATTTTAGTTGGCCTTTTAATTGTCAATTCTCTTTATTGAATTTAATTTTCATATGATCTATTGGCTTCCTCATTTTATTCAATTTGTTTTTGATTTTGTCTCACTTGAGTTGTTTGATAATAATTATAATAACTCTTTTTAATTCTTTGTCCAGAAGATTTCATAGATCTTTCTCATTGGGATTCATTATTTTGGAATTGATAACTTTCTGGGGTTGGAGGCAATATTGTCTTTTTTGCCCATATTATTTTTATTTGTACAATATGTCTTGCACATATGAAATAGTTTCTCTTTCAGAGTAGGTTTTGCAATAGTCTGGAGAGAGATAAGATATAAGAGGATTAAGACTTTGTTTACTTTTGTGAGACTTTTATCTATGGCTACAGGTTCTATGACTAGTCTTAGAAATCTACTACTATCTACTTGAACAGACATCTGGTTTTTTTTTCTCTTTTACTCATTGGGAGTTCTGCCACCCAGCTCATGGATATTTATTCTTACTTATGATTGACTGGCCTTACCTTGGTTTGTCTCCAGGTAGCTTTTCTTGACTTCAATTATCTACTTTTTGCCTCAGGACTTTTACCTTTCTTGATTTCTGTATATCTCTTCTTTCCATCTTTTTCCCTGTCTGGCTGTATGACTGGGTGGATGGCACCTGGTATCCACCTCTCTTTCTCCTTTTCTTGGTCCTCAATCTCCTCTTCCCAGATTTCCCCTCCTGTTTATTCTCTCTGCCTGCCAGTCCTGCCTATCCTTTCTTCTGCCTAGCTATTGGTCATTTCATTCTTTATTAGACCAATCAGGTGTTTTACACAGGCAAAGTAACAGGGCTTCACAGAGTTAAACAAATGCAACATAAAAGAATACAACACATCTTTGAATCATTAAAGAAATTTCCAGAGCATAAACAAATGTAACACAATGTAACACATATTAAAATAATATTACCACAGCATTTCTCTCTTTTGTCTAAATAAAAATGTAAGATTTTAACTTTACCATAGTAAAACTATAGATAATAAAATAGTTATCTTGTAAGAACTATATTTACACTATTCAGTCCATTCATATTTAGCAAATTTACAGAAAATACTCTATTATCAATCTTAGCAATTCCAAAGTTTTATACCTAATTTACATTCTATATAACTAAAGAAAACTATAACTCTTAACTACTTAGTCTTTAACTCCATCAGAGATCCCAGAAAGATGTAATATTACCTAATAGCAGAGACATCTGGCTGCCTGGACAGTCACACAAAGTTCCTCTGCAATGTTGGAACATCCATTTTCAGTCTACCAACCAAGAATACCTGGGTGACCTTTCAGTAAAGTAGGAAATTTGAAGGACTCTCCTGCCTCGTATTTGCCAAGTTCATCAGTTACTTTCTTCTATGTCCTTCAGAATATTTGGTGGACTCTTCCATGAATTTGGAATCTTGAAGCATTATCCTGCCTTATTTTCACAATGTTCAGCAGTACTTTTTTTTTATGTTCTTGCCACATTGAAAACAAACTCTACATGGAGTTTCTTCGATGTCCACCATCCTTTTATAAAGTAAATTGGTGCTGCTAGGAGCAGATTCATTGTCATAAAAAACTGTATTTTAATAAAATATCAAATGACATATTATGTTTGTCTGTAAGTGTTTGAAAATCATCAAAAATCATCTATCTGTCTAAAACATAAGTTTTAACCTTGAAAACATACTTAATGTGACTATAGGTTTAATTATTATAAATTAATTACTAACCTTACTTCTTAATTTTATATTGCATTTTTGAATGAGTTACATAAGCAAAATACACTAAACAAGAGTAGAGACTTTTATGCAGTATAACAAAAATAATTTAAAATTTGTATCAATATACCAAAATCCAAGCCAATGCAAAATATCTGAGATTAATAGCTATATTTTTATTCAATATTCCTATATTCCCTTAAATGATAACAAACCTCCATAACCCACCAAAAATCCAACAACCAACCACACCCCATTGCCTGGGAATGTGGACATCATTTTCTCTAGACTACTTTCTGTTGTCTGTGGGCAAAGGCATCCTTAGGAGTCCCTGAGAAAATTCAGATAATGGCCAAGTCCTTGTAAGATCAGCTGTAACCTTTGTTGAAATATATCACCTGTCAAGATTCAGGAGGTCTTCCCCAATCAAACATGATCCAAATTATCCCTGAAGGAATCCACAGCCTATCATTTTTGTGGAAATAAAAGCAAAGCCTCTTCTCCAAAGTAATTCATTTTTTTGTGTTCCATTTTAAAGTTAAGGTATTCTTAAAATATCTATCCTGGTTTATTTCATCAGTCACTCTTTCAAGCCCCTATCGGTTAGTGGCTGTTATTTGTTTATCAGCAATCAAAAACTCAAAATGAACACATTTCTATATAGAATCCAGACTCTCTGTGTATTTTCCATCGTTAGGTGTCTTTTTAATTTTATATTACTTTTACTCTCTAAGATTTTGTTTTTAAATTATTTATTTATTTCTATTGTAGTCTATATTCTTTCGCCTTTCTTTATTAAGCCTACCTACAACTTTAAACACCCTAGAACCTGTTTAGAGGTCTTTTTTTCCAGCTGGTCCTTTTTTACTGTGTATCTCTAGTCTTTTGTTTTCCTGCATGAACCTTTAAACTGCTAAGCAGCATGGCTAGGACCTCCTCCATATGGAGTTGCTTCAATGTCCATCATCCTTTTATAAAGTAAATTGGTGCTGCCAGGAACCTTGGATGCTGACTCCACCCACTTCTCAAATCATGAAAGCCAAGCCTAAGCCTGCAAGCCTGGAATGGAGGTTCATTTGTCTGGGAACTGCTTTCAACCTTTCTAGCTGTAGGAAGTTAGTGCCCTGTACTGTGGCAGTTTTTTTTTTTTTACTTAGTTGTTTTGTTTTTATTTAGCGTGAATAAGGCTGTTTACGTGCTCTGCTGTATGGCAGAACTTCTTAAAGGAGCCATGTCAGGGTTTTAAAACTTTCTCATGACCTATGGACATTGAAACCTCACATTAGTATGCCAAAATGTAATTGTTTCTTTTTCTCTTACTCTTTGCTGTTTGGGGACCTGCCACACAGTTCCCAAATAAATACATGGATACTTATTCTTACTTACGAATGCCCAGTTTTAGCTTTGCTTGATTCTATCCAGCTCTTCTTAACTTAAGTTTTCCCATCTACCTTTTGCCTCTGGGATTTTCCCTTTCTCTATATCTGTATACCTCTTCTTTCCTTCTTATTCCCTGTCTGGCTGTATGACGGGGTGGCTGGCCTGTGGCATCCACCTCTCTTTCTCCTTTTCTTTTTTCTCAATTCCCTCTTCCCAGATGTCTCCTCCTATTTATTTTCTCTGCCTTCCAGCCCTGCCTATCCTTTCTCCTGCATAGGTACTGGCCATTCGGCACTTTATTAGACCAATCAGGTATCTGAGACAGGCAAAGTAACACAGCTACAAAGAATTAAGGAAATGCAACATAAAAGAATGTAACACATCTTTTCATCATTAAAGAAATATTCTATAGCTTAAGCGAATGTAACACATCTTAAACTAATATTTCAAAACAGACACCTATCCAAGGATCAGCATGCCTTTTGTTGGGCCTCTCTTCTACTGCCTTCTCTGTCTAGTAGTTCTAACTTGAGTAAGTCTGTTCAACCTGAGACTGAGATGGCAGATCTTAGGAAGGTCAGTATGTAATCAGAAGGCCTATTTGTGACCCTATATAGTCTTCATATAATTAGATTGGAGTGTGTGAAATGGTCTGTATTAACTGTGGGAGGTGTGCATCTCTGTAGTATTCTCAGGTGTTAGAGGCTGGGTTAGTCAATAAATATTATTATTTGAGTTGGGTGTGTGGTTCTATGTGGTCCTCAGATGAAAGAGACTGTATTAGTAGCTACACAGAGACACCCAAATGAAATGTTAGATTTAATATGGTGGGCCCAAATTATTTTTATGGGTCCAATATTACCCTTATAACAAAAACACATAAAAATAAAACAAATGAACAAAGCAAAAATAAGCAAATAAATAAATAAATAAAATTACAGATTAATCTCCTTTATACATTTACATGCAGAAATTATCAGTAAAATACAGGGAAAATGAATTCAAAGTCATATAACAAAAGGTCATTTGGACCCTCACACATCCTTCTCTGCACTCTTCAGCCTAAGCCCAGACATGCAGCTCAGGCATCAGCATTGCCTTGTGAGATTCCCATCTTTCTCTTCCATGGCTTCATGATAGCCACATTCTAAGGCCTAGCTAGCTTCAGACACACAGCTCCGGAAGCAACTATCACTGGTACATCCTCTATTAAGCAAGTTCACCTATTCCAGTTCTGCTCTTACAGATCTAACTCTAGCAGGAAGCTGCTGCACTGGCTCTCCACAGCCTGGCTCTAGTCTCACAGCGCCATCAGTTCCCAAAGTAGAATTAGGATAGAATAGCATGCCAGATACATGAGCAATGAAATCAGCCTACTTTTCTAGATTACATAAAAAATTAGAAAAAATAAATAACCCCACAAACAATATGAAAGGCCTTAGCATTATGTCCATATGAAAGCCCCTATGGAAAATATTTGAAGCAATGTCTCAGGCTGAAGAGAGGAGTAAATATACCAAGAGACTCTAGAAAGAAAACAAATGAAGCTGTAATTAATGAAACACAAAATAGAAGTAAAACCACCAATGGGAATAAATGACAGCAATCACCACACAACTTTAATAAACTTTAAATTTTGATGGCCCCAACTCACTAATAAAAAAAACACACGTTAGCAGATGCATAAAGAAATAAAATGCATCTTTTGTTGGCCATGAGAAACTCACCTGACCTGCAAAGATTGACACCACCTTAAAGTGAAAGGATGAAGAAAATAGGACCAGGACAGAAGCAGACATTGCTATCCTAATATCTGACAAAATAGACTTCAAAATAAAACTGATCAGAAAAGATAAATAACATTGCATGCTAATCAAGGGAACAATTAATAAACATCATAAACCTAAACATGTATTTACTCAATTTTGTAAAAATCTTAAAATGGGACTCAAAGACACAGATTCACTCCAACTCAGTAATAGTGGATGATTTCAAAATCCCACACTTTTCATTAAAAGTTCATCTGGATTCATTGTGTCCCATAAATTTGGTTATGTTGCGTGGTCATTTTCATTAAATATTAGGAAGACTTTAATTTCTCCCTTTATTTCTTCCTTGACCCATTGATGATTCAGGTGAGCATTGTTTAATTCCCATGTGTTTGTGGGCTTTCAGGAATTAGTATTTCTGTTGAATTCTAGTTAAAAACCATGGTGATCTGATAAGATACATTGGGTTATTCCAATGTTTTTGTATTTGTTGAGGTTTGTTTGTTACCGAGTATGTGATCAATTTTTGAGAAGGTTCTCTGAGGTTCTGAGAAGAAGGTATATTCTTTTTTGTTTGGATGGAATATTCTATAGATGTCTGTTAAGTCCATTTGAGTCATAACATCTGTTAGTTCCTTGTTTCTCTGTTTACTTTTTGTCTAACTGACCTATCCATTTGAAGTCTCCCACTATTAGTGTGTGGAATTTGATGTATGATTTAAACTTTAGAAGTGTTTCTTTTACATTTGAGGGTGCCCTTGTATTTGGGACATAGATGTTCAATATTGAGATTTCCTCTTGATGGATTTTTCCTGTGACTAATATGAGATCTCCTTCTTTGTCTCTTTTGATTTATTTTAGTTTGAATTCTATTTTGTTAGATATTAGGATAGCTACACCTGCTTGTTTCTTAGGTCCATTTGATTGGAATATTTTTTCCCAACCCTTTACTCTGAGACGATGTCTGTCTTTGAGGTTGAGGTGTTTTTCTTGTATGCAGAAGGATGGATTCTGATTTTGTATTCAGTCTGTTAGCCTGTGCCTTTCTATAGGTAAGATAAGTTCATTTGTATTAAGGGATATTAATGACCAGTGACTGCTATCTCCTGTTAATTTAATTTTCATTGTTGGTGATGTTAATTTGTACATTTTTCCCTTCTTTGGGACTTGCTATGAGACCATCAATTGTCTGTGTTTTTGTTTATGTAGCCAACTTCCTTGGGTTGGTGTTTTCCTTCTAGTATTTTGTGTAGGGCTGGGATGGTGGTTAGGTATTGGTTTCAATCTGGTTTTCAGGAGACCACTTCCTAAATATAACCTCAGCAGTACAGACACTGAAATTAATAAATGGGACCACCTGAAACTGAAGGCTTCTGTAAACAAAGGACACAGTCAACAAGACAAAACAACAGCCTACAAAATGGTAAAAGATCTTCACTAACCCCACATCAGACAGAGATCTGATCTCCAAAATATACAAAGAACTTAAGAAATTTGTCATCAAAAGAACAAATAATGCAATAAAAAAATGAAGCAAAGACCTAAACAGAGAACTCTCAACAGAGGAATCTAAAATGGCTGAAAGACACTTAAGGAAATGTTCAACATCTTTAGTCATCAGAGAAATGAAAATCAAAACAACTCTGAGATTCCATCTTACACCTGTAAGAATGGCCAAGATCAAAAACACTTATGACAACTTATGCTGGAGAGGTTGTGGGGTAAAGGGAACACTCCTGCTTGCTGGTGGGAATGCAAGCTGGTACAGCCCCCTTGTATGTTAGTGTGGGATTTCTCAGAAAATCAGGAAACAACCTTCCTCAAGACCCAGTAATACCACTTTTGGGTGTATATCCAAAGGATGCTCAATTGTGCCACAAAGACATGTGCTCAACTATGTTCATAGCAGCATTGTTTGTCATAGCCAGAAACTGGAAACAACTTAAATGCTCTTCAACCAAAGAATGGATGAGGAAAATGTCATACATTTACACAATGGAGTACTACAGAGCAGAAAAAAAATGCCTGAATTTTGCAGGCAAATGGATGGATCTAGAAAACATCATTTTGAGTGAGGTAACCCAGATACAGAAAGACAATTATCACATGTCCTCACCTATAAGTAGTTTTTAAACATAAAGCACAGGAAACCATCCCACAAATCACAATCCCAGAAAACCTAGACAACAATAAGGACCCTAAGAGAAACATATATAGATCTAATCTACATGGGAAGTAAAAAGAGACAATATCTCCTGAGTAAATTGGGAGCATGGGGACCATGGGAAAGGGTTGAGAGGGGGAGACGAAGGAAAGGGAGCAGAGAAAATTATAGAGGTCAATAAAAATAATAAAAAAACTTTTAAAAAGTTCATCTGGATGAAGAATAAACATAGAAACATCAGAACTGATTGAAATCATATATAAGATAGAGTTAACAGATGAATGAATAAAATTTATGCCTTAACAATGCTGAAGCATGCATGGGCAGCCTGTATATGTCAGTTTTGTTGAACTTGTATATATTGGTTTTCATGGTCTAAGTTGATAAGGATGACTGACCAGGTCTCTTCCTCAAGAGGGTACCAGATCTCAATATAGGTGGTTGTGAGCCACCTTATAGTTGCTGGAAATTGAACTCAGGACCTTTGGAAGAGCAGGCAATGCTTCTACCAAATATTCCACTCAAACAACAAAGACTATACATTCCATTTAGCAGCCCACTGAAACTTCTCTAGAATAGATCACATATTGAAACATAAAACAAATCTTCAGAAATTCAGAAAAATTGAAATAGCTCCATGTATCCCTTCTGAATATAATGGAATAGATCTCACAATCACAAGCAAATGAATCTTGATTAAGTACCCAAACTCATGGAGATTAAGCAACACACTCTTAAATGATAGGGTCAAAGAAGAAATCAAGAAGGCAATTCATTCAAAATGAAGATGCAACATAGCAAAACCCCTGGGACACATTAAAAGCAGTCTGAGAGGGAAATTTATATCTCTATGGGCACTACATTTAAAATATGAGAAAGAGTACAAATAAATGACCTAATAATGCAACTCAAGTATCTGGAAAATCAAGAAAAAATCCAATAGACAGGAAGAAATAACAATCATCAAATCATAAGTTAATGAATAAGAAATCAAAGAATAGGACACAAAGAATCAACCAATCTAAGACCTTTTTGTGAGACGATAAACAAGAACATCAGACCCTTGATGTGATCAACCAAAAGAAATAGATCAAATTAGCAGAATCAGTGATTAATAGAGAATCAGTACAACAGTAACCAAATAAATTCCGAATATTAGAAAGGAATACTATAAAAACCTGTTCTTCCTCAAGTTACAAAATCTAAAAGAAATCAATTAATTTCTAGATTAACAAAATCACCAAATTTAAACAAATAATACATGAACACCTTAGCTAGCCAATAATGTAGGGACATTGAAACAGTAATGAAAATGATCTTTGACTAAAAAATACTCAAAACATGGATTCACATCAGAATTCTATCAGACCTCCAATAATTTACAGTGATTATTTCTTAAATATTGAAAGAAAACAGGAACAGAAACAGCACTTATGAGCTCTTTCTAAAGCCAGTGTTACTCTAATATAAAAACCATGTAAAGATACAACAAAATAGAAAATTATAAGCTAATATCCCAGTTGAATGTTGATATAAAAATTATAAATAAAATACTTGCAAACCAAATACAAATACATATTAAAAAGTCCATCCATCACAATCAAGTTGGCTTTATTCTCACTATTCAAGGATGGTTAACACACTTAAGTTATATTTTCATGCAATAATTCATATAAATTGACTTAAAGAAAAAGATCACAAAATCATCCCAATAGATGCAGATCATTGACAAAATTCAACATGACTTCATCATAAAACCTAACTTAACATAATAAATGCTATATGTGAAAAACACATAGCCAACACTATAGTGATGGAGAAAAACTCCAAGCAATCCCATAAAATAAGCAATGTAAAAGGACTGTTCATTATTCCCACTCCTTTTTAGTAGGGTGCTTGAAGTCAAGCTAGATGAACAAGACTAAAAAAATAAAAGGATACAAATGGGAAAAGAAGTCAAAGTATCCCTATTTGTGTATTTAGTATACCTAAAATTTTAAAGTTCCACCAGAAAACTTCTAGAAATGATAAAAATGACAAAGTGAAAGAATACATAATGAAATTGTAAAAATCTGTAGCCTTCTTAATTTATTTGTTGAAAATTTCAAACAAAATATTTTGATCATGTTCTCTCCACTCTCTAACTTGTCTTACATATCCCCCTCCCTTTCCACCTAACTTCATATTCTTTTTTTCAGAAAAGCTAATAAATGCAAACAAAACAGAATTGAAAATCATGGAGTTTTTAAATGATGACCAGATAGCAATTCCTGAGCATGAGGACGGGTCTGGATTGTGGTTAATATACTCAGTGTTACTCCTTTGAAGAAAACTGATTTTCTCAATCAACAGGTATAAATTTAAAATAGCTGGCAAAGGGTGGGGATTTGGATCCATGTCCCTTTATCCATGCTGCAATTTTATCCATCGATTTAGTGTAGGACTTGTGCATACTATTACAGTCTTGGTGACTTTATGTGTACATCAACCCTGTCATGTCTAGAAAATGCTGTTTTCTTGAAGTCTTTGTGCATCAACACTATTATGTCTGAAAAACTATATCCTTGATATTGTGTACCGCGTCTGGGTCTTAAAATATTTCTGCCTTCTCCAGCATAAATATCTGAACCTATTTAAGGCTATGTTCACCAAAGTATCTCATTCTCTCTGCACATGGTCCAAGAGTGACCTGTCTTCAAGATATGCTCGTGGATGCAATAGTGACACAAATATTAAGAAACTAAACGACCACTTTTCTTTATTAGGTTTAATGCTGACTCCATGAGCTGCAACTAAAGATTCAAGAGACTGTGAATTTGAAAGAAAGAAATGAGGGGTGTATGAAAGGATTTAGCAGACGGAAAGGGAAGGTATAGCTGGTGTAATTATATTAGAATCTCAGAAACAAAAGAAAAAAGTTAAAAAGCAGAGCAAAGGAAACTGAATTAAATCAACAAATAGACATCCCACAGAATGAGAGAAAATATTTGTCATTTATTTATATAATTGAAGATTGGTGTTTAAAATGTACAAATAATTTTTAAGTGTAATATCAAAAAGCTAACTCAATTATAAAGTAGGCTAATGTATCAAAAAGAAATGTCTCAAAAGCAGCATTCAAATGGTTATGAAACAATTTACAATATGTTCACCATATTTAGCCATCAGGGAAATGAAAATTTAAATTCTTTTAACATTCTAACTTACAGTCAGAATGGTCTCCATCTGAAATACAAATGACAGCAATCGTTGTCTTGGCAGTGGCAAGAGGGGAACTCTTAGGCACTATTTCTGGGTATATAAATTAGTCCATCAGTTTTGAAACTTATCTGGGTGTTTCTAACAATAAGAGAACTAGAACTATCATATGACGAAGTTACACCACCTGTGGAATTATTTTCAACATATTTTATGTTCTACTTACAAAGACACTTTCCTTTTTTATTGTTTTTATTGTGCTATACATTTCTCTCTACTCCCCTGCCTTTCTCCCCTCTCCCTCTTTACCCTACCCCATATCCCACATGCTCCCAATTTGCTCAGGAGATCTTGTCTTTTTCTACTTCCCATGTAGATTAGATCCATGTATGTCTCTCTTAGGGTCCTCTTTGTTGTCTAGGTTCTCTAGGATTGTGAATTGTAGGCTGTTTTTCTTTGCTTTATGTCTAAAAGTAACTTATGAGTGAGTATATATTAAATTTGTCCTCCTGGATGTGGGTTACCTCATTCAATATGATGTTTTCTAGATACATCCATTTGCCTCCAAATTTCAAGATGTCATTATTTTTTTACCACCGTGTAGTACTCCATTGTGTAAATATACCACATTTTCTTTATCCATTCTCTGAGATTCCATCTTACACTTGTTAGAATGTCCAAGATCAAGAACACTTATGACAGATTATGCTGGAGAGGATGTGAGGTAAGGGAAACACTCCTCCATTGCTGGTGGGAGTATGAACTTGTTCAGTCACGTTGGAAATCAGTATAGGGATTTCTCAGAAAATTAGGAAACAAACTACCTCAAGACCCAGCAATACCACTTTTGGGTATATACCCAAAGGATGCTCAGTCATACCCACAAGAACATGTGCTCAACTATGTTCACAGTAGCATTGTTTGTCATAGCCAGAACCTGGAAACAACCTAGATTCTCCTCAAAGAAAGACACTTTCACATCCATGTTCATTTGTTCTCTATTCATAAAAGCAAGAAAATGGAGCCAACCTACACGTTCAAACAGATAAATGAATAAGAACACTTTGGATAGACATATATGATAGAATATTATCCACATATAAAGAAAATTAAAATCATGCTTTTTTTAGTTTTATATTTATTGATTGATTTTTATTGAGCTCTACATTTTTCTCTACTCCCCTCCCTGCCTCTCCCCTCCCTCTTCAAACCTCCCCCAAGGTCCCCATGCTCCCAATTTACTCAGGAGATCTTGTCTTTTTCTACTTCCCATGTAGATTAGATCTATGTAAGTCTCTCTTAGGGTCCTCCAATCATGAATTCTACAGGGAAATGAACGAGACTTAAAAATTAGGGTGAGTGCGATAACTCAGGCCCAGAAAGACAAATGCCTACTACTTTCCTTCAAATGTGGATAACATTTTCAATGTTTTGTTGTGATTCTTTAATATGGAACACAAGCAGAGTCCAGGAAACTATAAAAGGACATTTTG
>PVIU01030799.1:0-15632 GCA_004026605.1 Ondatra zibethicus | reverse complement strand
CAGGAGGGATGGGGGTGGGCCTTGGACTTCCAACAGGGCAGGGCACCATGCCCTCTTTCAAGGAAGAAGGGGGAGGGAGGAGGGGTGGGGGGGTAGTGGGAGGGGACTGGGAGAAGGGGAAGAAAGGAAAAAAAAATTTATTTCTTTAATTATGTTCTTGAATGGAAAAAATAAAACAAAACAATGTATGGAAAAAAAATAAATCTGCAGTGAACATGGAAAAAAAAAAGAATACTTACTGCTCTTGCAGAGGAACAAAGTTTGGCTCCTACCACCCACAAGGCAGTTCACAATCACCTGTAGCTCCAGTTCTAGGGGATCCGGTGTCCTCTTCTAGCCTCCCTGGGCAACAGAAACACAAATTGGAATTTGTGGGTTATAATAAAAAAGAAGATTAAATTGAGCATTTTTAGGGTTAATCTAAGAGTGGGTTATATGAAGGACTGGGGGTTGATATGCCAAATGTATATTATATACATGTGTGAAATTATCAAGAATTAATAAAATATATTAAAAAGTAGAAATGAACCTGACTTTAAGTTCAGCCAGTCATAATTTAGTCATAACTTAGTAAACTAGATGTATTGCTGTGCTTGTCCATATCACCATCTTAGTATTGTGTCATATTCTCAATTACAAATGACAAAACAGTGAAAAATAATTTTAAAAGTTAGGCCATGCCTATATTACAGAGAGAATTAAACCCTTTAATAGCTATATTATCTGTTTAACAAAATGTTTTTCAGCCAAAGCTGCAGATGCTAATTTTTATGCAGAAATTAAACGAAACGATTCTTTTACCTTATCTCACAGACTCATTTAAGGAAGGA
The DNA here is from genome assembly GCA_004026605.1 of Ondatra zibethicus. Lineage (NCBI taxonomy): Eukaryota > Metazoa > Chordata > Mammalia > Rodentia > Cricetidae > Ondatra > Ondatra zibethicus. The sequence goes on along the minus strand of PVIU01030799.1, from coordinate 14,802 downwards.
AAAGTCCTCCAATATGTGCTTAATTCCTATTGTTAGTTTTAAAAATATCTAGATTCTCCATGGTCCTCATGGACTTGATTTTGGAACACAGAAATCTTAATAATTAAGTTGTATTTCCTTTTATCCCTGGAGGGCTGTCTCCCAGAAGGGTGAGGGAAATCTCAGTGCTACACTTATTTGCAAAAGTTACAATGTTACACCAAGTCTAAAGCCGGTGTGAATAGCTTTGTCTGATGCTTTGGTATATCACTGTATATCACTAGAGGTTCCGGATGGCTCAGGGCCTGGACATATATATCCAGTGTAACCCAATTCTGTCCTTAAAGCATACAAGCATCTAAGAATATATGCAGAGAATATTCTGCTAGTTGATTCTTCTGGTTCACCTTGCATGGCTACAAATTATAGTTCCTAAGATTATTTAAGGTTTAGCAGTTCACCATTCATAACGTTTATTGTGACTCTCCTAAGATCTGAATTTTTCAAGAAAGCAACTAATAAAGCAGAAACTTTTAAACAGAAGACATTGATGAGTTTAGGTTATGCTTCTCTGTGAGAGACCCTGAAACTCAGATTGTGGATGAATGTTTGAAGGGGTGAGTTTATTTTATTTTGAAATAATTTTAAAATATGCTTGTGTTAGAATAATTAATCAAGTTTATATTTATACTTCATAGGACTAAAACAATAACACCAAAAAAGAAGGAACCTTGGGATTCTACTGCTTCATTTTAAACAGAATCTGACCAACCACCAAATCGTAGAAGGTAAAAGTAAGTTTAAAAAATATTTGAGATTCCAGCAACTAATAAGTCATCAAAAGTCTCTTGGTTGATAGTGAGGGAAGAATTCTTTTCTTAAGATGTGGATGACTTTGCTTTAAATTTGCTGATATTTATATGTTAAACTCTTTCGTTTATTACATGTTTGAAAACATTGCTATGACTTTGCATGCTCATCACCACTCAATTATTACCCATAGCAAATGTGTACTATAATCCCTAAAGACCGCTGGCCAGATTCAGAAACAGTAAGCTAACAAATTCACGGAGAACAAGCTGAGCATCACCTTAAAGGAGCTATGGCTGTGGAGGGGTAATGGATATTTGCCACTAGTATCAAAATATGGTGATGAAATGGAATAAGGGTAAATACGAAAACATTGGTGTCTTTGGCTCTAGGTAGTAATAAAGTAAAGGTAATGTGCTATTTACCTTCAGCTTTCTTTCATTGCTTTTGTATCTCATGTTCCAACACCCCCTGTCTTTCCTAATTCAGAAGTTTGTGTTTGAACTTCGTGTTTGTATTCAGAATTTTATATTTGGACATGTAACTTTTGAGGAATTTACTTAATATTTTATCTTTAATATTTGAAACTGTGTTGTTGAATAGTGATTATTACTGTTCCATAGTCATTGATTTTCTGACATAATATAATTGAATTTCTCACTGATGTCTTCATTCCATGGACTTTAAAAATTTCTCTGGCTCCTTACTGCAACTTAAACTGACTTATCCCAAAGTCCATATGCATATCACAATCTCCAACAGAATTAAAATTGATTGTCTGGATATGAATTAAATGGCCAATTACAGAAAACTGTGACAAAACAAGCTGCAGACTTGTATACAAGGACTAAATTAGAAAGGAAAAGTCTATTTCAACCTAAAGGTCGTGTTGTGTTGCATAACTGCATAACTCTGCAGCCTTCAGGTGTGACCCTGAGTCTGCATGCTTTATTATTAGTTTACTATAATTTCTAGAACAAGTGTACATTGATTAATTGTTATTTGTAATACACAAATGATATGCTGATCACATATGAAAAGAAATTATTTGTGATCTTAAAAAAGCCATTATTACAAAAATAATCAGTATTCAATATTACTACTAATGTTTATTAATAATCATTATTCTTCTTATAAAATATGTTTGGCCCAGGTTGAAGAATTAAGGAATTTTTATTAAAAACAAAAAATAAGTCCAAGAAAGTTAATTAAAGCAACAGGAAGTTTTTATTGACGAGTGATGCCTGATGGTTTATCAGGAGCAAAGAGACTAGAGACGTATTTCTTTGCTGTAATTTATAATTCTGATGCTACTTAGCAAATTTCAACAAGATTAGTTCTTCCTGTTACTGCTTCATAATATTAAAAATTAATGTATATAATAGCAAAAGAATGTATGAATCAGTGGTACACTAAATATGACAAACATTTTAGGAGGAAGGCATTGCATAAGAAAAATGCTGAATTATACCAATTTTAGAAATTTAAATTGAAAATAATATGTGGAGTCCATATTACCTGATTTAATTCAGTTTAAGTTGAAGGATTTTTAAGCTAAAATTGCTGATAGCCTTTTAAACCCCTGCACTGTATCAGCTGCTTGTAACACTAAGACCAAGCTAAGAGTTCGTTTATTTTGCCTTATGCCTCTCATTAGGTCTCCTCCATGGGTGACAGGGGAGCAAGCAATCACTCAGGAGTGACTGACTTCATCCTTGTAGGCTTCAGGGTCGGCCCTGAGCTCCGTATTCTCCTCTTCCTGCTCTTTCTGCTTGTGTATGCCATGATCCTTCTAGGAAACCTTGGGATGATGACGATTATTTTGACTGATCCCCGGCTGAACACACCAATGTATTTCTTCCTAGGCAACCTCTCCTTCATCGACCTCTTCTATTCATCTGTTATTGCACCGAAGGCTATGAGCAACTTTTGGACTGAGAGCAAGTCCATCTCATATGCAGGCTGTGTGACTCAGCTTTTTCTCTTTATACTCTTCATTGTGGCGGAAGGATTTCTCCTGGCAGCCATGGCTTATGACCGTTTCATTGCCATCTGCAACCCACTCCTCTACTCCGTTCACATGTCCACACGCCTCTGTGCTCAGCTTGTGGCAGGCTCGTACTTTTGTGGCTGCATCAGCTCTGTTCTCCAGACCAGCATGACATTTACTTTATCCTTTTGTGCTTCTCGGGCTGTTGACCACTTTTACTGTGATACTCGACCAATTCAAAGATTATCTTGTACTGACCTTTTTGTTCATAAAATAGTATCCTTTTCCTTATCTAGTATCATTATCTTACCAACCGTGATAGTCATCGTTGTTTCTTACATGTATATTGTGTCCACCGTGCTAAAGATGCGCTCCACAGAGGGAAGGAAGAAGGCCTTCTCCACTTGCAGTTCTCACCTGGGTGTTGTGAGTGTGCTCTACGGTGCAGTCTTCTTCATGTATCTCACCCCTGACAGATTCCCTGAATTGAGTAAGCTGGCTTCCTTGTGCTACTCCCTAGTCGCACCAATGCTGAACCCTCTGATTTACTCTCTGAGGAACAAAGATGTTAAAGATGCTCTAAGAAAACTTCTAGACAAGAAAAAATCCGTTCTTTAATTGTTCTTCTTCTCTCACTTTGAGTGTTATTTCATACCTCTTATAATAAATATTTCTTCTCTTATGCTATTATTAGCATTTCTGCAAAAAACCCTTACTAAATATAACTTTTTTCTTCTCTGAAATATTGGACATCCTGGACATTAGAAAATAATTCTTGATTATGCTCCCTTCTCACATCTCCAAGGACAATGTACTTCACAGAATCAGTATGCCTATTATAGTATTGAATAATATATTAATGTTTCATTCTAATCATAAGCAACAATTTAGTGTTTATTTTTCTTCCATTTGTATAAAATTTATAATTATAATGGTTATTTTTAAGTAATTTTTTTTCTATTTTATAGTTTTCACTAGTACTTTTAATTAGTTATTATTTTTCAACTTCATCAAATAGTTTATACTCGAGGAAGAACTGCTAATAAGATATGCAAAGTATAAATATCCGTGTCTAGGCACATTTATTTGGAAATTGTCTTTAAGCATTGCAGGCATTGTGTAATGCTTCTGATACAGTGCTCATTGCTCGATTTGATTTCAGTGAAATACATTAAAAGACAGAAAGCTGAAAACACCTTTAAGTGACCCTTCTCTCCATATTACTGTTTTTAATTAAATTTTGTTTTTATTAAGTATTCGCTGGGGAATACTTAATAGAGTTTTAGAAGTAATCAAGCCATTAAAATAGAACACATTCTAAAATTCACTCTTTCATCTACACAGACATATTTGTTTATTTGATAAGTTTTGGTGAACACGCATGTTAATATTTTTACATGTTAGACATAGGAGTAAGCCACTCTACTTTTTAGAGAGTTTATAAATTAATTAATGAATTAAATATTTAGACAAATAATTAATAATCATATGGCTGTGCCAACAATATTCTAAGAAAACACCAACTAAAGTGCTTGAGGACCAGTAGAAGTCCTCTTAGGTAATACTCAGAAAAATTTAAAGGGCTAAGAATTTAGCCCTATCAGGGAAATTCTGTCACGAGTCAACAGTGTTTACCTGTATACAAATCATGGAACTTATATAGAGAAATTAGCTGATTAATAAGACAGGACTCCCAAAAGAATTGTGTCTTCTAGTTTTTGAACCTGTGTGAGTTTTAAGCGTGACAGAGCGAGCAGAACTGAGGTGGCAGCTCGGTGGTAGAATGCCTGTCTGCCACGAATGAGGCTCTGAGCTTGACCTTCTGTGCCGCAAGGCACACACAAATGATCTCAGAGTAAGTCAACAAGAGGAGTGACAGTGATTAATAACAGTGAGAGCCTTCGTGTGTGTGTACCCTACACTTAACATCACCTTTCATGATGAAAAATTAGGGCCAAAGGAAGGATGTTACACCTTGGTATATCTTTCTAACCTTTTATTTGTAGCACTATCTTCTGTAACAATATAGGACAAAGAAATAAATTGTGATATTTTCAAATGTGTATGCTGAAGATTCATCTTTCAATACCACAAATGTGCCTACATGAAGTATACCAGTATGTTTTTGAGATCAGGATGGGGCAACCATATGGTCAAGAACAGCTTCATTCAAATAAGTAAAAAAAGAATAGTTTCATTTTTTTGCTAGGTGTAATACATATCCAGATAGGTTGAGTTCAGTTCTGAGAGGTTATGTTTGTTCATGACTTCTAACCTGGGAGGAAAAAGTTGAGATCACATTCAAAGAATTGAATTTGGAAAATATAGGATGTTATAAATACCATGGTTGCTGCTGCAAAAACTAAACTATGACAGAAGTTAAGAAACCCTAAACTTCCCGGGCGGTGGTGGTGCATGCCTTTAATCCCAGAACTCGGGAGTCAGAGGCAGGTGGATCTCTGTGAGTTCGAGACCAGCCTGGTCTACAAGAGCTAGTTCCAGGACAGGCTCCAAAGCTACAGAGAAACCCTGTCTTGAAAAACCAAAAAAAAAAAACCAAACCACCCAAAACTTGAAATTTCAATAAAATATATACTATAAGTATAATAATAAATATATTATAAGATTATTCAATTTATAACAGCATATAGAATGTGTATATATAAGGAAATAGTGAATTATAAATTATTTGTATGTGTTCAGTTATCTTCAGTCAAAATTGGTTATTAATATAGGATATTCCATGTAAATGCCTGGTAACTACAAAGTAAATAGCTGTAGAAGATCATTGACTCTGAGAATGGCATCAAGATATACCAACTCAGAGACAGATGAAGCTGTTATATTACTTATACCAATTACTGTCTATGTCCAGGAGTCTCCAATCCATCAGATTTATGGCTGCAGGAAGAAATGGGATGAATCAAAAGGCAAAGGGATCAGTAATACTAGCCAACAATAAATAACAGAGATCAAATTAAATGCATAATTACTGAACTTTGAGTTTTAGGGAAAACAAATTTTAAAATAGAACACTGAGGGAAATGTTAGAGAGGTCTACAATCTCTACCACAGCAAAAGGAAAAGGAGGACTCTTCATCCTGGAACACTCATCGTTATATTTGCTGTTTTTTACAATAGCAAGAAAATAAAACAAGCCTCAATGTCCATCAACAGATGGCTGGTTAAAGATTTTGCACCCTGATAAACCTCTCCACAGATACAATAATCCAAATCAAACCAAACTAATGAGAAAATACAGGTTTAATGGATACCAAAGCTCCTGGGTGGCCTTCCAGCCCCCCAGAGAGAAAATGGGGAAGGAAGACCAGAAAACCATGTATTTGTTCTCTGGGATATGATTTAAATATCCTGTGGGAGTGGTCTTGAGCATCTCTGGGGAGGAGTCATCATTCATCGGGCTTTCTCAGAGGTGGAGTCTGGACTAAGGCAACTCCCAGGGGAGGGGGCTTGGGATGGAACTTCCACCTGAGCATTCCAGACTCTTTGGATATATGGATTCCAGGGACTGAGGTAACGCTTCCACCCAAACATTCCAGACTCTTTGGGTATAGGTCTTCTGGCTCAAGTCTGGCTACTTCCTGAGGGCATGGGGCATGTAGGGGAGGGGAGAGCAAGGCATTGATGGGCTCACACTCAGCAGGAGGAGTCGCTGGAGAGGCATCAGATTAAATGCCATCTTGGAGACCTCAGGCATCTATTCCTTTAGGGAGATGAGAAGGCACATTACTTGGAGAAAAACATAGATTGTTATTACTGGTCCAATGAATTGGCCTAGCCATAGGAAGGGAGATTAACTGCCAGAAAGAATGTGGGGAACAGAGAACTGTCTTAGTTGCACAGGAGAGTCATGGGTGAGTAAGTGAGACACAAGAGCAGATATGCCCTTTAAAATCAGATTTTAGTTGTTGGGTAGGTGTCCACTTGAGCCAGGAGAGGTGGTACTAATGGTGAAGTTCCAGGAGCTGGTGCAGGTGCTGGTGTTATCTGGAGAGTCCTCTGTAAGTTGGCCTTGGCCCAAACAGCAGGAGTGACCTGTAAAATATGCTTGAAAATGGTTTGGATTAAAACAGGCTCTGGAGACTGTTAGTTTTTATCAGACAAGATAAAGGAAGTTGGAAACTCTGAACCTCTGAAGGTACATCTTAAACCTGTTAATCCTGGACTATGAAGCCTGCGAAAGAGGCCAACCTGTCTGTATTTTTAGCAGGAAACTTAACAAATGAAGTAATGAGCTACCAGTCCTTAAGTCATCAAATGCCATAGACAGATCTGAGAGGGATAAATAATGAGCAGAAGTGAGGCAGCTTTTTTTTAAGTTATGAAGACAAACCCAAGTCTCTCTGTACTCTTTGGCAAACACCAATCTTAGAAGCAGTACTTGCCTTTAGCTGATGAGACCAGGAGGCCTGAAGATTTCTTTTTGTGGGGGTAGTGTTCAGTATACCTGTTTTGGCAGGATGAGATGATCAATTCCCAGGTGTAATGTTCAGGAAGTTGATGAGGTGGAAGGCAGTTTTTTTTTTTTTTTTTTTTTTTTTTTTTTTTTTTGCTGTGTGGATGACTTTGCCATATCCAAAGGCAAGCCTCCAGGCAGAAGTTCTTTTGCAACCATGCATCTTCTTGGAGAAGCGATAGGATGTTGCAGGAGCTGGCATGTCTCTCTCATAAGAAGCTCTTTTGTTAAGTGCTACACTCTCAGATCTGCAAAGGCACTTGAGAGTCAGGGTACCATTACCTGTCAGGTATATCCAAGTTAAACATATAAGTTAAATTTAGACAGATACTTTACCCAGTCTGTTACAGCTTACCAATACTAGTAGAGGCAAGAAGATTAGAAGGGATATTTTAGTAAGCCAAACTATATTGGAGGTGGAATGTCTCCTTGGTAGGTCCAGTGCACGTGGGTACTCTTACCAAAGATGGCACTGAGGTTTTTACTTTTACCTCAACCAAAAATGGTCGCTATCCATGTGTTTGTATTTTTACAGACCTGTTGTAATCTGAAGTTACAAGTTTTATAGATTTTAAAACAAGCACATATACACACAGAGACATAAAACAAACATACTGTGGCTACATTATTTACATATATATATTAACAGATAGATGAAGAGAACTTTTTTTAGGTACCTCTGTCAGCTGACCAACTTAAAAATTTTGGAGTAGGCTGCTGAAGCAGGTGAACACACAGGTGATCCCCACTGAGGGTAAGGACAGAGCACCTATGCAGCTCAGAGTAGGATGGGGGACAGATCCGTTGTAGGGAGAATCCCAGCGTGACCACATTACATGCTAGGAATGCACACAAACAGCAAGCAGTGAGAGAAGCAGGAAGGGGGTTTGGGAAAGGGGAGCAGGAGTATAGTGTCCAGAAACCATGGGTATATGGAGGCTTGTTTACTTGTCTACATGCTGGTAAAACTTTGAGGCATTAAGGGCATATGGTATAAGATGGCCCCAATTTAAAAAGATTTTGTAAAAGGACGTTTAGGCCTCAAATCGTAGGTATTCATTTAACAAGTCTATGCTGAACCCAAAGCCTAATGCAATGCGTCCACTGTGGTAGACTTTGGGTCAAAAAAAAAAAAACAGGAACTGAAAGGATTTATATGACTGGGTAATGTTGGTTACTACATTATTTTAAAAGTAAAAGAACTACTTTTAACTACTTAGTCATTCCTCCAACTGTCCCTATCACAAAGATACTCTTGAAGTACTTAAAATGAAAAATAAACACCTAAATGAAATAAAGAAGTCAATATAGCTTTCAAAAGCAAAAATTAAAGTAGTCATAGAAATATTGAAAATATCAATTCAAAATATTGGAAATAAAATGAGGATTTGGGAAAAGATGAGTCCTCATTTACTGTTGGTAGGAATATAGCTGTAGTGTCTATGGAAATCAGTGTGTAGAATCCTCAAAGGGCTAAAAGTAAATCACCACATTACCCAGTCATACAATGTAATGCCTGCATTACTATTGGTACAGTTTGGGAGCCACTGTACTGTGTGGGAGGCAGGCAAGGGCCTGGAGATTAAAGGAACACACAAGAGACCTGGGTCATTCAAGAGGAGATAAGCCAAATGCCATTTATTCAAGCTTGGGAAAAACGTTATATACCTAGATGCTGTACAATGTAATTCCCCCAGGCAGGTGGGAAATTACCAAGCCCAAAGTGGAGTAAACAGTGGCCCTATAGCTAACCACCAGGGTGGCAGAGGGAGCACATGATAGCTGGAAAATGCAACAGAACGTCTGGCCAGAAGCTGTCCTCAAGATGAACCCCGGGAGGAGGGGTAGACCCATGGGCTCTACAATACAAATCCTTTGCATGTCCCCAAAAGACTCTACATCCTAGTCTACAGATACTTGCTCAGCTATGTTCATTACTATTCCGTTCATAATAATTAGGAAATGGAAACAACTTAAACGCCTTTCAAGGGACAAGTAGATAATGAAATGTGATAATATACAGTGCAGAATATTATTCAGCTGTCAATAAAATCAACTTCACAAAATTTGAGCATAAATGGATGAATATAGAACAGATCATATTGAGTGATGTAACCTAGACACTGAAAGGGAAATGCCACATGTTGGCTCTCAACTGTTCCTAGTTTCAACCTTTCAGGTGTAAGCTTATAGCATGAAGTTACTGCAGAAACCAGGGATTTGTAAAAGAGTCATGGGCTATCTTGAAAGAGGGAGAGGAAAGGGGAGAAATGAGGAGGGAGGAAGGTCAATAGAGAAGGGGCAGGAGGGAGGAGAGACAACACCAAGGATGTTTGATAAAGCCTTAAGGAACCATACCATTTTATATTTGCTTTGTAAATATAAAATTCAAAAGAAGGTGAAATTATATATGATACATACAATTTCATATGTTCATATATATTTAAATTTTATTTGTATTATTTTAACTATGTATATGCATGTGTGTCCGCATGTGGAAATATTCATGTGACTGCAGGTGCCCTCAGAAGCCAGATGCCTTGGGTTCCCTGGGAATGGAGCTGCAAACTACTGTCAGCATCTGATGTGGGTTTTGAAACCTAACTATATCCTCTGGAAGAATAACAACCAAGCTAGCTAGCCAGCTCTAATGATGTATTTAAGTTGATTGATTTATCTCTTTATTGTTTTGTTCATTTATTTTCATGTATGCCTGTTGTTCAGCTTACATATATGTTTGTGCACTATATTATCACTGGTGCCTAGAGAGATCCCCTAGGATATTTTGGGATTCCTTGGTATCCCATGGTACAGACAGATATGAGTCACTATGTGAGTACTGGTATTTGAACCCATGTCCTCAGAAAGAGCTGGCACATAGGACTCAGATGATTCCATCTGGATCTAACCTGAAAGTCTTCTTCCTGAAGTCTGTCTCCCATTATACCAGAAAGTACTATACAAGCTTCCAAGGCCTGCCTTGGCAATCAGTAGTCTTTTTATTTTTTTTAATTTTTTTGATTTTATTAAGTGTTACATTTTTCTTTGCTACCCTCTCCTCCTCTCTCCTCCCCATTTTACTCTGTCCTATGGTCCCCATGCTCCCAATTTCTCAGGAGACCTCGTCTTTTTCTACTTCCCATGTAGATTAGATATATGTATGTTTCTCTTAGGGTTCTCATTATTGTCTAGGCTCTCTGGGATTGTGAACTGTAGGCTGATTTATTTTTTGCTTTATGTCTAAAAGCCATTTATAAGTGAGTACATATGATGTTTGTCTTTCTGGAACTGAGTTACCTCACTCAATATGATGTTTTCTAGAGCCATCCATTTGCCTGCAAATCTCAAGATGTCATTATTTTTTTCTACTGTGTAGTACTCCATTGTATAAATGTACCATATTTTCCTTATCCATTATTTGGTTGAGGGACATTTAGGTTGTTTCTAGGTTCTGGATGTGACAAAAAATGCTGCTGTGAACATAGTTGAGCAATTGTACCATGAGGGCAATCAGTAGTCTTATCCAGCTGTGATGTCTATGAACCACAACAATGACCAGAAAGGCAAGTATAGTGGTTTGAATGAAAATGTCCTCCATATGCATGTATATTTGAATGCTTAGTCACCAGGGAGTGGAACTGTTTAGCAAGGATTAAGAGCTGTGGCCTTGGTGGGAGAGGTGTGTCACAGGGAGTGTGCTTTGAGACTTAAAAAGCCCAGGCCTGTCTTAGTCTCACTCTCTCTGTCTACTGTCTATGTAAAGCTCTCAGCTACTGTTCCAGCACCATGCCTGTATGCCTCCTGCCATATTTATGGACTAACCCTCCAAAACTGTAGGCAAGTCCCCAATTAAATGTCTTCTTTGATAAGAGCTTCCTTGGTCACAATGTCCATTCACAGAAATGGAATAGTAAGGTACCAAAATATCTGTAAGGGTGTAATATCTTGGTACTAACCAACAGCTTTTTTTCTTCCTCTTCGAGGCTGAACAAGACAGTCCAATAGGAGAAAAATAGTCCCAAGTACAGGCAAAAGAGTCAGAGACACACCTACTCCCACTGTTAGGTGTGCCACAAAAACATCAAGCTAACAGTCATAACATATACACAGAGGACTTGGTGCAGACCCTTGCAGTCCCCATGATTTGCTTCAGTCTCTGTGAGCTCATATGAGTCTTACTTAGTTGTTGACAACAACTCCCTACCTGGACTTAAGAAGTAGTCAACAGGAGAGAAAACTTTGTACTAAAAACCTTGCTAACCATTGAGGACAGTAAGGTCATGAATCTTCTTAGTGAGGTCATGGATCTTAGTGAGGTCATGGATCTTAGGGAGGTCATGGATCTTAGGGAGGTCATGGATCTTAGGGAGGTCATGGATCTTAGGGAGGTCATGGATCTTAGTGAGGTCATGGATCTTAGGGAGGTCATGGATCTTAGGGAGGTCATGGATCTTAGGGAGGTCATGGATCTTAGGGAGCTCATGGATCTTAGGGAGGTCATGGATCTTAGTGAGGTCATGGATCTTAGGGAGGTCATGGATCTTAGAATAGAACCCACTACTTCCACTTCACTAGGCCAGAATAATTCTTAACCACAGTCTAAAGTTATTATTACACCCAGAGGCAAATGTGGCTCTCACTTCTCTTCAATGAAGCTTCTCTTTACAGTAGATGTAATCCATTACACAAACACCCTGCTGGATACAACAGAGACCAATGGATTATGGGAACAGCCTAAATAGATACATATATAACACAATTGCTATAATATTATGAGAATATTGAATAAGAGAGGATTTGTTACAAGGAAGCCACTGTTTGTCCTGGCTGCCCAGAACCAAAATAATCACACAGAAACTATATTATTTAAATCATTGCTTGGCCTAATAACTCTAGCTTCTTATTGGCTAACTCTTACATCTTAATTTAGCCCATCTCTATTTATCTGTACATCACCACAAAGTTGTGGCCTACCAGCAAAGTTTCAGCATATCTGTCTCCGGCAGTGGCTACATGGCTTTTCTCTGACTCTGCCTGCTTTTTTCCCAACACTCAGTTTAGTTTTCCTTGCCTACCTATGTTCTGAAATATCAACAGGCCAAGGCAGTTTCTTTATTAACCAATGGTATTCACAGCATACAGAGGGGAATCCCACATCACTGGTTGAAAGATTTTTAAGAGCCAGAGGACGAGGAACTTTGCTGTGAGACTGTGTCTCCTAGAAATAGATACTCAGACAAGTCCTGAACAATGTCAATATCAGTAGACATAATAACATGTAATGGAGAAAAATCTCACAGATTCAAAACCCTGGATAAAGAACTATAGGCAACTGAGGATTGCTGAGATAGCAAGAACTAATCTATCCCAGAGATGAGCCCTCTAACTGGCTATCCAGTGCAAAGCAGTCAGCCCTAAAATCATGTGCACATAAAATGGACTCCACATGTTGTACTTATATATCTGTGTGCATATATATACATATATATACACAGATATAGATCATATATGCATATGTACATGCACACATACATTTATATTGCAAGAAAAAGATTTGATTAATATGAGAGGAGTCAAAGCGTCTTGGGATAGGCTAGAGGGAGGGGATATGGGAAGGATTGGAAGGAGGGAGCAAGGGAGGGATGGAAGAAGGACAGGGAAGGGAAGAAATTATGTAATTATATTTTAATAAAAATGCATTTTTAAAAAAGTTAAAAAAGTCAAGTAAAAGGTCTGGAAAACCTCATCAATTGAGTGAATCACGTGAAGGAAGGAATAGAATACCATGACTTGAAGCCAAAGTAGGTGAACTGGAACTTTCACACAGTGATAAAAATAAACTTATTAAAGCATAAGCAAAAGGAGAAGGGATAAGGAGCAGGAGCTGACGGGAGGGGGAGGCCAGGTCACATCTGGCCGCTGCTTGCCTGAGGTGTCCAGCTGGACAGCAGCTCTGTCCTCGGCTCCTGGGTACCTTCTGCTAGGCCCTGCAGAGCCAGCATGGGAGGGCCGTAGGCAGTGCATCATATCAGCCAAGTACGAGCAGGCCAAGGATGTACTGAGAGGCTTCAAACTAAATTGGATGAATCTTCGGGTTGCTGAAACAGGAAATATACTCTGGCAAGGAACAGGAGACCTGTCTGTCCCTTGTGTGGAGCATGAAGCCCATGTGCCCAAGAAAATCCTGAAGTGCAAGGCAGTGTCTTGAACTTTTCTTCTGCAGAACAAATGGAAAAATTCTGCCTGGAACAAAAAGTTCAGCTCAAAGGGCAATGCCTAGAAGAGTAGGTTTTTGAATTAGGCTTTGCGATCCCTAACTCCACAAATACCTGGCAGTCCTTGATAGAAGCAGCAGCTGAGTCCCCGGTGAGGGCTGCCAGTGTCAGGCAATGTCATCATAGAGACAAAGTTCTTTGTTGACGATCTTCTTACCGGAACATCCAGAGTGAGGCTTTTCTACATCTGAGAGAAGAACATGTGTGCATCTCAAGAATTTGGAACGGGGAAGGAGGAAGCTTTGTTTTCCTCTTTTACACATTTGATTTTTGTTACTCCAGCTGATTCCTTCAACACAGAGCCACCTGTGGCACCAGGAAACCAGCTCTCTACAGGTAACCAGTTGGTTTTTCCTCCCAAAACCTCCATCTTCGTTGACAAGACTGAACTCCCAACCCTAAGCAAGGGCAGGGGACAAGCCTCGACTCCTTCCTGGTGCAAGCATGGGAGCAAACCCATACCAGTAATCACACTGCTCCTCCCTACCCCACCTCCTCCTTGGGCCCTACAGGCTTTCTTTGGCCTCTGGTTTTGAAAAACTTTACTTTCTTGACCCACTAAGTTTTTTTTTCTACCACTCCTATTTCATACACTCTCATATCTTTAACTTGTAAAATAGACTATGATATTATTACATAATGTAATTAAAGCATTAAAATATTTTTAAAAAAGCATGTTAACAAAACATATCAAACCTGTTCTAAGCTATAAACATCTAAAAATTATGATTAAAGAATAAGAATGTTTTGCTAAATGCATATAAAATATCTTTATATACAATGTCATAAGACATAATTGGACGGTGGTGTTGCATGCCTTTAATCCCAGCATTCAGAAGGCAGAGGCAGGCAAATCTCTGTGAGTTTGAGGCCAGCCAGGTCTACAAGAGCAGGTTCCAGGACAGGCACCAAAGTTACACAGAGAAACCCTGTCTCGACAAACAAAAACAAACCAACAAAATTAAACAAACACTACTAGATGTAATGACTCAAATTAATTTCAACAAAATCATAGTGAGAGACTATAGTATCCAACTTTGAACAAGATACAGATCATTCTTACAAAAAAAACCTTAGAAACATGAATTAAATGGCATAGATCAAGTAGACCTAAGTAACATTGGTAGAACATTGCATTAAGTCATTATAGATTATATGTTCATCTCAACATCTTTAGGAATATGCTACAATAGATCTTATTATAGGGCACCGAGAAAATATTAAAAATACAAGAAAACTGGCACAATTTCTTACAATCTACATAACATCAA
>PVIU01030798.1:0-15659 GCA_004026605.1 Ondatra zibethicus | reverse complement strand
TACATGTTGATATCCAGTTATGCCAGCACCACTTGTTGAATATGCTTTCTTTTTTCCATTTGATATTTTTTGCTTCTTTATCAAATATCAGGTGTTCGAAGATGTGTGGATTGATATCCGTGTCTTCTAATCGGTTCCACTGGTCCTCCTGTCTGTTCTTATGCCAGTACCAGGCTGTTTTCAGTACTGTAGCTCTGTACTATAGTTTGAAGTCAAGGATTGTGATGCCTCCAGATGTTCTTTTGTTGCCCAGGATTGTTTTGGCTATCCTGGGTTTTTTGCTTTTCCAAATGAAGTTGAGTATTGTTCTTTCGAGGTCTTTGAAGAATTTTGTTGGAATTTTGATCGGCATTGTGTTGAATCTGTAGATTGCTTTCGGTAGGATTGCCATTTTTACTATATTAATTCTGCCTACCCATGAGCATGGGAGGTCTTTCCATTTTCTGGTGTCTTCTTCAATTTCTTTCTTCAGAGATTTAAAGTTCTTGTCATACAAGTCTTCCACTTGTTTGGTTAGAGTTACTTTCACAAGGTTTCATGTAGAATATTAGTTTAAGTGAAGATGGCCTCGGAAGAGTACAATCTCACGGCTCTCTGTTTTCAAATGAAGAAACGTAATTCACAGAGGGAGATATCATTTTTCAAGGTATTTTCTAAAATATGAACATCTAAAACTCCAAAAGAGATGATGTCTTAGGACTCATAAAATCAGAAGAACAACAATGAACTTCAAAGACTAAAACTACACTGGGATTTTTCTTTGTCCTTCACAGACTATCCCTGTCCTTCTACAAGCTGAGCATAATTATATTAACTCACTAAACACCCCAGCCATGTAAGTAAATATGCTAGTGCATACAATCTACTAAATACTATTACACCAAATTAAACCATCTGGCACCCAAAAGCAGTTGAAGAAAGAGCCTTGAGGAGGCATGCAGCTCAGAGTTAACTGAGAGGAGCACGCATAAAGAAACACTGCAGCATTGCACAAGGTGCCTTGTCTAAGTGCCAGGTACCAGAGAGCTCTCACGTAGTTCATGATTCGGAATTTGCATAGATTAGCTTGTTATTTGAACTGGATTAAGTTCCTCATGGTGTTATGAGAAATAAATCCCCAATAGAATTGACTTCATGATCTTTTACTAAATGGCACATCTCCAAACAAAAATTTAAAAATTGAGAAAAAAATTCCAAATAAGATTTAATAGTAGAGCCCTTGATAACATGTGCAATGGCCTGGTTGTCAGAGCCTTGGATGAAGATAATTCAAAAAGATTTGTAGTAGCACACACCTACTTGGATGTGAAAGTAGGAGCATCAGGAGTTCAAAGCCAGTTTTGGTTACACAGCAAAGTTTCAGGACAAGTTGGAATACATAAAGCCTTCCTTCAAAAAGTAAAAATAATAAGAAAGATGACTTAAGGGAAAAATTAATCTATCTTCTGTATCTTTGACAAGTCTTTAGATTTCATTCACCATGTAAATTTAGATTGTCTCAAAAGCATCTTAGATAGTAATTACCGGTGCCTTTTAAGATGAAAGATGTAAGTGCAAATTTTCTGTATATGTCTTCTTTAAAATGTCATGCTAAAATCATCTCTTTAAACTACTATATTTTATTCTCAAGCAAGACACTAAAGGAGAATGAAAGAGAGATGGCCTAAGGGAAAAGCTAAGCAATTTTCTTCATGCAACTTTTGTCTTAAATGACAGAATTAAATCATGCCCAAATCACATTACTTTGGTCCAAAGGTCACTGTAAGATTTACAGTGATCCTTAAAGTATTTATAAAAATCGAAACGGAACAGAGAATAAACTTCTGTTCGTATAATAAGCAATGTTTCAAAGTTCATTTCATAAAAGAGGTCATAAGACCAATACATCTTTCTGTCATTTTAACAATGATGTTTAAAGTTTAGCTCTGATATTGAAATGGATAATAACAAAGGCAACTCCAAAGAACAGATGAATCTAGGTGGGACTGAAAACACCTTACTTTTGTTTTAAAGTGCGTGCAAGTGAAATTTACCCTTTGCAGTCCACAGTGTAATTCCGAGTGCACTGGCAGAATCTAAAGAGAGCTATAGATGGCCCTCCAAAAGGCATTTACTGAGACAGGCACTGACACACTTTGAATTGTGGGACAGTATTGATGATGACAAAAGGAAGACATGTCAGATCAGATATCTGAGTTTTACAGAGAGAAGCAATTTGAGGCAGAACGCTCTACAACATGGACTCATTTAACATCCTCCATGCACAGGATATCTGGGAAAGAGAAGAACAGAAAATAATCATATTCTTGGACATTGGGTCTAGTCCCAGTGAACTGTGAGAAAAGGTTTAGGTATGTTTTGGTTGTAAGCCTAGCCTTTAACGTGAGCCATCTCTCCAGCCCAATTGGTTTTGTTTTGGTTTGGTTTTGGTTTTTGCTTGTTTGTTATTTTTTTGAGATGCTGTTTCACTGGAGCATTGGAGCCTGCCCTGAAACTTGCTCTTGTAGACCAGCCTAGACTAGAACTCACAGAGTTCTGTCTGCCTCTATCTCTCAAGTGCTAGGATTAAAAGCATGCACCACCTCTGCCTTGCAAAACAATCCTGTACAATAAAGGAACTCCTGGAGCTGAGTGGTGGTGCCTCATGCCTTTAATCCCAGCACTTGGGAGGCAGAGGCAGGTGGGTCTCTGTGAATTCGAGGCCAACCTGGTCTACAAGAGCTAGTTCCAGGACAGTCTCCAAAGCTACAAAGAAACCCTGTCTCAAAAACAAACAAACAAAAACAATAAAGGAACTTCTAGAGGCATCACAATCCCTGACTTCAAACTCTACTACAGAGCTACAGTACTGAATACAGCCTGGTATTAGCATAAACAGACAGGAGGACCAACAGAACTGAATCAAAGACCCAGATATCAACCCACACACCTACAAACACTTGATTTTTGATTAAAAAAAGCAGAAAATAGAAAATATAAAAAGAAAGCATATTCAATAAATGGTGCTGGCATAACTGAATAACAACACGTGGAAGAATGAAAATAGATCCATGTCTATCACCAAGCACAAAACTCAAGTCCAAATGGATCAAAGACCGCAACATAAAACCAAACACACTGAACTTCATAGAAGAGAAAGTGGGAAGTATACTTGAATGCATTGGCACAGGAGACCACTTCCTCAATATAACCCCAGCAGCACAGACACTGATAGAAAAAATTAATAAATGGGACCTTCTGAAACTGAGAAGCTTCTGTAAAGCAAAGGACACAGTCAACAAGACAAAGCAGCAACCTACAGATTGGGAAAAGATCTTTACCAACCCAACTTTGAACAGAGGGATGATCTCCAAAATATACAAAGAACTCAAGAAATTCGTCATCAAAAGAACAAATAACCCTGTAAAAAAATGGGGTACAGACCTAAACAGAGAACTCTCAACAGAAAAATCTAAAATGGCTGAAAGACACTTAAGAAAATGTTCAATATCCTTAGCCATCAGAGAAATACAAATCAGAACAACTCTGAGATTCCATCTTACACCTGTAAGAATGACCAAAATAAAAAATACTGATGACAACTTATGCTGGAGAGGATGTGAGGGACACTCCTCCATTGCTGGTAGGATACAGCTGCTTTGTATATCAGTATGTTGATGTGGCAATAACACTTCTGGGTATATACCCAAAGGATGCTCAATCCTACCAAAAGGACATATGCTCAACTATGTTCATAGCAGCATTATTTGTAATAACCAGAACCTGGAAACAACCTAATGCCTCTCAACCAAAGAATGAATAAGAAAAATGTGGTATATTTATACAATGGAGTACTACACAGTGGGGAAAAAACAACGACATCTTGAAATTTGCAGGCAAATGGATGGAGCTAGAAAACAACATAATGAGTGAGGTAACCCAGACACAGAAGCACAAATGTAATATGTACTCACTCATATGTGGCTTTTAGACATAAAGCAAAGAAAAACCAGCCTACAATTCACAGTCCAAGAGAACTTAAAGAACAAAGAGGACCCTAAGAGAGACATACATGGATCTAATGTACATGGGAAGTAGAAAAAGACAAGATCTCCTGAGTAAATTGGGAGCATGGGAATCATGGTAGAGGGTAGAAGGGGGGGGGGAGGAAGAGAGGTGAGCAGAGAAAAATATATAGTTCAATAAAAACAATTTAAAAGATTTAGATATGATTTCTGTCATTTGTTAACTCTGAACCCCTTCCATATCACTTAGACTACAAAGCAAAAGATTTACAGTGGTCGAAGCTATGTGATCTAAGTCATGTTATTTCTCTGAGCCCTCTACTTGGTCCCAGCCAATTATGCTTCCTGATTGGGGATTTCTCTTCCACCTGTTACCTGCAATGACATTCTGCTCTTTGTGTAAGCATTTGTTCAAATTGACCTTCCTCATGAGGTCAACCTTTCCCAACTTACTTACAATAGTGGTCAATTTTCCTGCTCTCCTAGGGCCCCATCTCTCTTCTGTAGGCTTGTCCAGGTGTTTATTATCGACAATATTCTGTTTTATGTATGACTGTGTTATTTCATTATGTATTGATCATATTCCTGTCAACCTGTGGTTATCCCAATTATCCATTAGGATAGGGATTAGGGATTTGTGTCAATCTTATGTCTGTCTGTTTGATTTACATACACAAACCTTGACATGAATCTTACACTAATCAGTTTTTTTCCAACTACCATCTTGTATTATTTTATTCCTCAAACATGGACTTCTATAAAAACTACAAGATGGAATACTCAATTCCATCTTTTATATTAAAAGGGGAAGAACTTACGGGAGGAATAGCAAGTCTTCAGCCTCTAAACTGCTAAATTAAGATCTGCAAACTTGACAGGTGATAATAATAATCAACAATTATTATTATTTGTTACTATTATTATTGATTATTAGTATTGCAATCACTCTCTACTTGGGAATATTTCTAACCCTGTTCACCATCAAAGTTGAATCATACTGGAGAACCATGCTGACACGAATTAAGCACAACTTGAATCCTCTGTATTCTATCATTTAAACAGTCAGCCACACCACTGATTTTGCAGTCTATGGTCCAGGTTAATGTTGTTGCCATCCCCTGGTCTTACGAAATATTTTACTTCAATTGTGGACAGAAGTGTGGCCCTCTAATCCTAACATTTGTCATGAAGAAAAGTATGAAATACATTACGAAGGTTACCTATTAATAACTCCGTTATGTCTATTTGGACCAAAAGAAGTAGAGCTTCAATCTTAGAGGTTCAGCACATTCATATTGTCAAACATTCAGTATTTTCTAGATGTATGAAGGGATGAGTAGCAGCAATGCTTTGCTTTAAATGAATAAAGGTGAGGTCTATGAGCTGGGAAATGTACCATCAAGCAGACTTTATTCATAGCTATAGTAGTATAGTAGAAATTATCTGGGAAAATTTGGAGTGTATGTGTGGATTTGTATTTCATCTACATGTATGTGTAGTTATGTGTGTGCACTCATGTGGGAGCCACAGACCAACGTCAGTGTCTTCATTCATTGTTCTCCATCTTACTTCTGAGGGAAGATTCCCCCAGTAAACCTGGAGTTCTTCAATCCAGCTACACTGGCTCAGCGGAGAACTCTCAGGATCCTCATTTCTATATCCTCATGCCATACCACAAACACTTCACTCAGAGTCATCCCCCAGTCTCCCATTTGGAAATCTTCTTCTACCTAATCCCTCCCATAAAATATAAGATTATTTTTTTCCAGCAGCCGTCATTCTTGGCTAGAGCCCTTGGGTTACCTAATTGTGCTTTATAATGACCATAATTAAAGGTATCAAAAAGTGAATTGAAGGAGAATGGGAAAAGAATGCCCAATTTTAGCTTCTTAATGATCAACATCCTTTATACAGATGCAATTCAGTAATTTGCATGATAAACTGGATGAAGAAACCTCAAGGCTCCCCACTGAAATCTTCATACACTGATATGTGAAATTGGATGTATTTATATCAACTTTATTAACTCTACTATATAAATCATATTCAATTTTAAACATGTTCTTATTCTCAGTTTTATCTGTTCTGAAGAATTTTTACAAAACTATATGTCAGTGAACAGTAAATAATCTATCAAGTCATAAAAATGGCAAAACATAGGTTAAAAATAAATTTAGGTTTATGACCACAATAAACCCCGTAACAATGTTTTTATGGTCATTTATAAACTATTCTCACATTTTATAACACACAGTGTTTTAAAATCATGTGATTGTCAGTGATGGGGAATTGCCTTACCAAATGTTTAAGTATTTTTGCCAAAAATGAGCAAGGTTTGTCCCAAACATGTTTTTATTTTAAATTCCAGAAGGCATCTAAATACACATTTAAACACATGTAACATTTTGTTGACATTTTTAAGAATCCAGAGATTGAGAGACACATATTCACTCCAAAAATAAGATTTATAATTCCAGAATCTTGAAACTGAAAACATCACATGCTGTAACTTCCTCTCTGCGTAGTATCTCCTCCTAAGGGACACCTGGCCAGCTGTGCATTTTATCATCAGGTGGACATTTCAGAGACAAGGAGCTCCTCATTATTGCCCAACTGTTTGGAATGAGTGGTAGGCATAGCAGGGCAAACGGAGCAGCATTCCTCTTTGTGTTGGAGTAGACCCTTCTTATTTCTTATACTCATCTATGGACCAAATTCAGAAAGACCCTCTCAATCCTTTTCATGTAATAACTGCTTGAGGTCTGAACATGTCTTTTATATTCCCTTTCCTTTCCCTTCTTCAATAAAATGTCTTCCCATGGAATGTGTCTCCCATGAACATCTTTTCAAATTGTTAACCACTGCCCTGATACCTATGAGTTTATCAATCATGTACTCAACTGTGCTAATTTTGTGTTTCTATGTGTAGATGTGTTTCATCTATGCACATGAAAGCTGTCCTTTCTGCCACAGTCCAAACTATCTAATCACTCTAAAACTGCTGCAATTCACAAGGGTATTGTCATCCTCACTCCTGCACATTTATAAGGGCACAATACGTTTCCAGAAGAGAATGAATCATTCAACATCTGGATATGAAAAATAAACTAATTTCCTGCAGGCTCCATGATCCAGGTGTAGAGATCTCTGAAGTGTCTGGACCTGTTATTTACCATGAACCAAATTTAGAACAACAGATTAACTTAAGACTGCCTGAAGTTCTGACAACTTAAATTGTATGTTTTTCATCTATACAGGGAGCATAAGAGAACTGTCATACCACAAGATTGATTTCCACTCACTGTCCAATATTCTTGGGAAACTATCCCTGAGTTGAAGAATACATACTGTTATGCTTCTACTTCTATATATTAATCACCTGAATATCAGAGAGCATTTTATTTATTGTTGTGCTGAAAGGTAGATTCACTTTGCCACAATCACCCTATTTTTTTTTATTAACAGGATAGTGAATTATTTTCTCTATAAAATCAAACTTATTAAATCACTGATCTCCACACCATAATTAAGTATTCTATAGAAAGTGTGCAATGTTTTTAAGAAAAAGGAGAGGCAAATAAATCAAACCTGATTAGGGTTCTAATTCTGCTATGGCAGTGGTTTCCAGCCTTCCTAATATCGTGACACTTTAATAGAGTTCCTCAAGGGTGTGATGACCCACAACCAGAAAATTACTCTTGTTGCTATTTTATAACTGCAATTTTGCTAGAGTTATGAATCATAATTTAATATCTAATATGCAAGATATCTGATACACGACCCCTGAGAAAGGGTCTTTCGACTTCCCAAGGATGTCAAGACACACAGGTAGAGAACCACTGTGTTACAAAGTCTAAGTACACCTCATGTCAACATCCTTAATAAGCCAGTACTGGTCTATAACGGAAAACAGAAGTCCTTCACAGTTAGTGCCAGGACATGAAGGTCATTGCTAGAACATATAATCAAAACCAGAAAAGTTGATGGTAGCCAAGAACACATTTTTTGTCAAACCATATTCAGTGACCTTACTGATAGGCGATATCCAAAGGAAACCAGCCTTCTAAAAGGAAAGGAAAGAGACCCTGACCCCCTGGAAAGGAAATGTGAGCATAAACAATACTGGCTACACGTTTAGTTTCTGCATATGGCAATATTCTCATCAGTTATGAGAACTTTTGATGTTACTACTCCAACCCTTGTATTTTAAATTAGTCCTGTGGGAATAAGGATAACTGAATATGAAAACAGATCTTATAATTGTTATACAATTTCTTCATAAGTATATTAAATTATAAGGCACCTTCACTAATTTAAGACATCATAAAATATATTTTAAATATACTTTTATTAGTAGCAAATTTAAATCACTTATCCTAGAGCCAACCTCCAAATATATTGCAATAACTATAACAAATGGCTTTAACAAAGACGTTAACAAAGCCAGGATGGATCCTTGGGTAAGGGCGCTTGCCTAACCCTAATGATATAAATTTTATACCCAGAATCTGGATGGTAAAAGTTCTGACCTCTCCAAACTGACCTCTGACTACTACACATATGCCACCGTCTTGTGTGTACCCCACCACAAGAAAATAAATAAAAAAGATGTAAGAAGAAAGCATGGGAGAGAATACATATATGTGTGTGCAGAGAAAATTCCCAGGAACTCAGCTGCTGACTATGCTGTTGAAGCTCTGCCTTATTCTAAGTGGAGGAGAGTGCACAGACCCAGCCCATCTCTCCCAAAGCCCAATAATGTTGAAGTACCCCACCTGTTGCTAATCACAGTTGAAGAAAGGAAAAAGTTAAATGTAGTATTTTCAAACCAGCAGCCAACTATACTTCCCCCAAAGCACAGTCTCAAGTAATTCTATTATTTAGACCACATTGACCTCATTTCACCTCTGCCAAAATAGAAGGAAGTTATCTAGAGAAACTGGAAGTCATTTTTATTCTCGGAACTATAATCAGAGGCTACAGTGATGAGCTTAGGGTATCTGTTCATACCTTCTTAAACAGTAGTGTGGAAACTGCTAGGCTAGCACAAGAACAAACACGAGAATTGATCACCGCTAATTAATAAACAAAAAGTTATATTTGAAAACCCTAACAGATTCAACCTCCTCCAACTTTCCTGTAGATTTTGCACTTTCCGGGGTAAATACTTTGAAATAAAGTTCTCTTGTTTCTGAAATGCTTTTTACTTTGATTCATGTTTTTCAGCTCTGGGAAATGTGTCCTGGATCAATGTGTTGTTACAAACTATGTTTTTTCCGTGCTGTGTGTGTGCACCTTGTAAAAATTCTGATAACTCTTTAGACTCCCAAGCTTTTCAGAAAGCTGTGCATAGAAACATTAAGATGTGCTGGTAAGAGTGATTTAGTTGCACTGAATACAGTTGTTTCACAAAGCTTCTAAACGTGTCTCTGATCCCCCGAGTCTTCAAAAACGCGAGAGGAGGTTTTTCTACTGTGAGAATGAATGTGTTACCCATATACTAAACTACTTTATATAAATAATTGGAAACACGATCCTAAAGTTAAAAAAAGTACTTAACTCAAAGGTCTAAGATAAACTACAGGTCAGGGAAGCCTTTCTCTGCAGGAATGGAATCCAATTTGATGAAACGTTTTCTCTCAATTGGAAAAAGCCTGCCCTGGGACTTAGAAAAGTTTTCCATATACCAGTTTCCAGGACTTAGAGCGCGAAAAATAGCAGAAAGCGCTTGGTGTCCCTTCTGCTGGAGATAATTCCCCTGCACCTCCCACTCAGGGATCTGACCCTGAACTTGCAGAAGTCCCGGTCCCTTGTGCTAGAAAGCGAAGCATACACCCTAAAGTAAAGCAAAAAAGTGGTCCCCATCCAACCGCCTATCGCCAGCTGAAGTCAGTTAGGACCAGCGGTCCCAGGAAAGGGCGCCCTGGACGGTACCTCTCTGCTGATGCGCTGCGGACTGTCGCCTCTGCTGTGATCGCTGCGCCTGGGAGTCTTCGAGTGTCCCCCAGAGCAGGAGCAGGAGGACCCCGGCCGCCGCTGGCATCGTGGCCGAGCAGATCCTCTCCTCAGGAGCTCACGGAGTTGCTGCCTCCG
This sequence comes from Ondatra zibethicus, assembly GCA_004026605.1. NCBI lineage: Eukaryota > Metazoa > Chordata > Mammalia > Rodentia > Cricetidae > Ondatra > Ondatra zibethicus. The sequence continues at coordinate 5,562 of PVIU01030798.1, read as the reverse complement.
GTCCGCCCAGGCTGGAGTGAGCAGCTGCTGGGGGGAAAGGGAGGAGGGGGAGGAGACAGCCCTCCCCAGCTCTGCCCCGCCACCGCCCAAGGGTTGGGGAAAAAGGATAGTCCCCACCCCTTTCCAGGCCTGGGCCTTTAAAGGGTCCTTGGTTGAAAAGACCTTTCCTCTGAGTGTTTCCTTGGTCGGGGAAATCACGCCTTATCGCGACTTATCCAAACTTCTTTAGCATTTAGAAAGTAATTGACACCAAGCCACTCTAGGGTCTGCGAAATCCCTCCAGATGGAAAACATTATCTCCCAGAAAGCCACACAGTTAAAAACTTTTGCTACTCACAAAGTCCTGGCAAAAGGGTGTGCAGCTGCCCTGGGTTGAGGTGACCTTGGACTGTCCCAAGGCCAGGGTGCTAAGGAGGGTGCTAAGGAGTTAGGAAATTGAGGTTGCCAGTGGGGACGCCCCTCTTGGGGCAGCAGCAGGGGGTGGCCTACTAAAGCTGTCTCACTTCTACTGAAACGTTTCTCATCACTCCACTGATTGGAAGCTATCCCTGTACTCAGGGGACTTTATTAAAAAGGGACGAAGTGTCTGCGAGGATTTCTATTTATCTGTCATGGCGGCTTCTTCCCTTTAACTCAAGAGAACATTTTGTTCTTATGTCACTGGGTTCAGATGGTCACTCCATACCAGGTTGTCAAGACCAATGGCTCTCAATAAGACCTCAAAATAGCAACTTAATAGGTTTTAGGAGGATATTCTTTGTGTCAGTGTACCATGGGATCAGGGTGCCCTCCTCTTGGTCTCCTAAAGGTCTCTCTCTCTCTCTCTCTCTCTCTCTCTCTCTCTCTCTCTCTCTCTCTCTCTCTGTGTGTGTGTGTGTGTGTGTGTGTGTGTGTGTGTGTGTGTGTGTGTGTGTGTGTGTGTATTTGAAACAGGATCCCACTATGGTCTGGAATTAAGAGATGCACTTGCATCTGCCTGTCAAGTGTTGGGATTAAAGGCATGGGTGAATCCTGTAGATATTTTCAATAAAAACAGTTTTATATTAAAAATATGATTGCAGTTTGTCTGAAAATAAAAATTTGTATTTACTAATTTTATAGGATTCAACAATTCAGCCAACTGAGACAATGTTTTGTGGATTTCCACTTCACTAATATCTGTGCAACATTTCCAAGACTCTTGGAAATGACTGATTGCAACTCTATATGATATGGGAGTTCTTGTGTTAGTATGTTCTGCTTTGCATCCTAAGGAAGTTTATGCATACGTTTCCATATTGCAGTAATATAGTTATGCATGTGGCTTATTTTCCTTTTTAGTTTATAGTTATGATGTATGCATTTTTAAGATGCTGCATAGAAATTATAGTATTTTCAATAAATTTCCTTTTAGTAGACTAGGGAATAACTCTCCTAAGGGACTGGATGAGAATCCACACCAAGATTCTTCCTTCATCGGGAATGCTTTCAGAGGCATGTCCAAGCTTCTACTTTTAGATCTGTGGTTTCTTTCAAATATATTGCAGTGCTGTCTGTGGACAAAGAAAAAGTTTAGGTAAGGGTTCTCTCTCTCTCTCTCTCTCTCTCTCTCTCTCTCTCTCTCTCTCTCTCTCTCTCTCCCTCATAGAGGCAACATTTGATATGCATGGCATTATTTCTTCAGCTGATGACTTTGGTCTTCCCCCCAAAAAATAAGCTCACTGTGTGGGATATATGCATATATATTTATCTCTGTCATAGCTTCCAACTACAGCTTTAGAACAATCTTCAAAGCTAGGTAATATAAATCCTATACTAGTCTCACAAAGCAAAACACTTAGCTATTCTAGGACTTTTGCAGTTTTGTGTAACTGCATGCATAAAAATAGTTTTTTATTGATAAAGCTGGACTTTTTACTTTATTGTTTTAGAACTGTTTTAGATTCATATAGAAATTAATCGAAAGTTAAAAGGAGTGTGTGTGTGTGTGTGTGTGTGTGTGTGTGCATGTGTGTGTGTCCTCTATTTCCAACTTCCTCATCAAGGTGACCTTGTTACAACTGATGGACCCATGGTCTCCCAGTCATCACTCAGACTGCACAGCACATACATATTAGGTTGCTACCACACATGATTGTGGATTTGGACAATATGCTATGTTGAGTCATTATTACTCTAAAATTACTTCCTACTTTGCCAACTCATCTTCCTTCTCATCTTTCAACCCCAATCTTTGGCAGTGATTGATTCTTTTAAGTCTCCTTCTTACTTCCAAACTTGGACACGTCTTAGCATCTGTTATGAACATCTATTCACAGGTATTTGCATGCACATAACTTTTCTTATCTTTGGGAACCAGGATCACAATTACCAGGTTGAATCAAGAGAGTATGTTTGATTCTATAAAGTGCACAGCACTAACTCAGGGATTTCTACTGCTATAAAAGAGATAATAGGGACTTTGACTACAACTAGGTTGAGTCTACAAATTAATATAGGGGAAACTAACATCTGAGCAATACTGCAACTTCCATTCCAGAAACAAATTGCGACTCAGAAATTTACATTTTTAACATCCTAAGCCATGTTTGGAAATTTTCAAGTACATGTGTCTTGAATATACTTTCAAAACTTTAATTCTAAATGTTTCCTGGGTTAATGAAAGTCTAACATTTAAAGTGGTTTAGTTTTCAAATATCTATACTAATAATAATGCTATTGATTTGGGCAAATGCATCAAATCATCATTTACAAGTTTATACTATGTACAGATAGGCAATTTTCCTATCGTTTGTTCAACCTATATCTCTTTTATGTATTTCCTGGCCATGTGGTGCTGGCAATGGTCCCAGGTGGAATGCAAATGTTGAGAGCTGATATTTCTGCCTTGTTTCTGATCAGAATGGAAAGCTACCATCCATTCCATTGGCACCTCATCGTATGATAATACCTAGAGGTTTTCAACAAGCACTCACTGCAACAGGAAGTTTTCTTTTTTGAATGAGACTTTTGTGAGAAAACAGTATTAAATTTTCACCAAAAAATCAATAAAATAAACTCTTTTGTACATTTGTTAACACAATTTGTTTTTTGTCTTTGGTCTACATTATGAATTTTGTAGTTATTTTTAATATTAAATCAAATAACCCATGTATAAACTCCATGTACCCACAATGTGTTGTCCCTTTATATGTTTCTGACTTAGATCTACTAATTTGGTCTATTTTTGTGTTTGATAATGAAGAATATTGTATTGTGTACTGAATTTTTTAAATGTAGAATTCATGCTCTGCTCTTAGCTTGCACACACACACACACACACACACACACACACAACATGAACACACTTGGGCGCACACACACAGAAAGCTATATATGAACAATTTAAGTGAGCATTGGTTTCAATATCTCCAAACTCATAACATAATATATGTTTAATTTGTGCACTCATTTGCATACCAGAATTATCAAAGTCTGTATACCAATACAATCATAATTAACCTGTGACTTTAAAAGTATTTTTTCCGTGTACCCATGGGACATAGCACCCTATGGTAAATTTTTGTGAACTTTTTCTGATAAGGAATTGGTACTATTGGCCTTATTTAGTTACCTAGAATGTGGTTCTTCCTGAAGCAGTTCATAGAGGATTATTGTAATTTCCCCCCTAAATGACTGATAGAGCTCACCACTGAAGTCATATGAGCCCATAATTTTCTTGATTACAATATCTAAATTCATAATTTTAAGTACATATAATGTAATTCAATTTTTGTTATCAAGCAGTGTAGCACATGGGCTCTCTGTCATGGAGTGGACCTCAAGTAAAACTAGACATTGGTTTGCCATTCCCACAAGTCCTCTGCCACCATTGCCCCAACATATCTGGCAAGCAGGACAGATTGTAGGTGGAGGGTTTTGTGTCTTAGTTAGCATCTAGGTTTATCTTTCCATAGCCTAAAAAAAAATATCTTCTAGCACCAAAGAGACCAGAAAGTAGGTGTGAAGGCTCCAAACCTGTACCAGCTTGACCTTTCTACATTCGATGAGTAGTATGGATGTTGTCCTTGGCAATGAGGCCTTCTGTCAGTTTTCAGAGTGTGACCTTCTGTCAAAACCACCACTATCTTATTAAATAGTTCTTTAAGATTATGGCTTCTTCATGTAAGAGTTTTGGAAATGATGAAGTTCATCAACAGTGTTTAAGTTTGTACATTCATATGCCCTTTTCTGAAACGCTGGTATCCTATCACAATGACACCTGATAATATCTCTGGAAAATCTTTTATGCTAAAATCCAGGGATTCCTATTTAGTTAGCATACTTTCCAGCAGTCCACCTTTGTCTCTTACAGTCAAAGACTTATTGAGTGTCACATTTTCAAAGAGACTGTTAGTTTCTGCCTTCTTATTGGAGTGCTCACATTTGAACTTTGCAATACAGTAGGCACAGTCAAGACCAGTTATTTAAACTGAAATAAAATAAAACAAAATTTAATTCAGGTCTTCAGTTCTTTAGCCACTGACCAAGAGTCAAAATTCTACAAGTAGGTGATACAGATACTGGGTAAACAGGGACATTGCCCTTGTCACTGAAAATTTATGATGATCTTCTAATTTATGGTCTGTAGAAGAGAAAATGGCATGAATAAAATGAACCCCACAGGCTAATCACAAAACACAGTTCTTTTCCATAAAATTTCTATCAGTTTACCCAGTCAAAGGATAATATTTTACTAGAAAACATAAAATAAACAAAAAGATTAATAGGAGCAAAACATACAAGCAAAAGATGTCTTTGAAGATAGAAATAATAGAATTTAATATATTTAACGAAAATAAATTGAGAACATGCTTGAAGAGATAATAAATATACTCTAGAGCAGTGGTTCTCAACCTTTCTGGTGCTGTGACTCTAGAATAGAGGTTCTCAACCTTCCTGATGCTATGATTCTAGAGCAGTGGTTCCCAACCTTCCTGATGCTGTGACTCTACAGCAGTGGTTCTCAACCTTCCTGATGCTGTGACTCTTTAATGAAGAGAAAAACCTCTTGAAAAGGAAAAATGACAACTCATCACAAGGATGATAATCATACGGGTGGTAAGAAAAACATATAGGATGGGGGCAGGGTTCTGTTCTTGTCTTTACAGAAAAACACTTATCTTCAAAAAATTCAACGGACCCTGGATATTTAAATACTGACAGAGGAAAAAATTACTACCCAATATGTATCACCAAAAAAATCAAATAGGTTCCATAAGTAATAATGTTTACACATATTTTTGTTTACTTATATTCAGAAGTATATAAAGCTGGTTTTGGAGTGGGACTCTGGCTCAGTCCCTCTCATTAGAAATATTGAATAACCTGACTTCAAACTATACTACAGAGCTACAGTACTGAAAACAGCCTGGTACTGGCATAAGAACAGACAGGAGGACCAGTGGAACCGATTAGAAGACACGGATATCAATCCACACATCTTCGAACACCTGATATTTGATAAAGAAGCAAAAAATATCAAATGGAAAAAAGAAAGCATATTCAACAAGTGGTGCTGGCATAACTGGATATCAACATGTA
>PVIU01030797.1:0-15643 GCA_004026605.1 Ondatra zibethicus | reverse complement strand
GCTGACCCAGGGATAGGCTGTCCAATGCCATTTCTCCAGGGCTGACCCAGGGATAGGCTGTCCAATGCCATTTCTCCAGGGCTGACCCAGGGATAGGCTGTCCAATGCCATTTCTCCAGGGCTGACCCAGGGATAGGCTGTCCAATCCCATGCTGTCATGTGTAAACACAAATACTATGAACAGCACTAACTAGAGTCAGAAGAGGAGGTCATGGCGTTGTGGTGCAGGGTGGGGGCAAAGGATGAGTTGCAAAGGGACGAGCTGAAGTGGGAATAATATAAATACAGTACTTACATATAAAATTGTCCAGAAAATGTCAAAACAGGATGCTGATGCCAGAACCGTTGTGAACATCTTTCTCTGTAGCTGGCCTGGCCTCAGACGGAAAGTAGACTGATGAAGAAGTTGCGGCTATGGGGGAGAGCATCACATGTGAGGGCCTCTTTGAATATCCTACAAACCAGGGTGGGTGTCAGTTAAGAAGTTCACTTAAACCCAAATGCATACACATGCAAACAAGAATCCACGTGCCTATGTTGAAACCTCAAAATAAATATCCAGTAGTCTCTATTAAAAGACTAATTACTTATTGAGTTCCCACAAACAGAATGTCTATCAGTGACTTGCAGGAAGGTGTCACTAGGGATCTCCAGAGCCCACACTGTCCACAAACATCAGTTTGATTTTAGGAGACATTGCCACTGTGCAAGAACCTATAATGCCCCATAACAGGGCAAAGAAGAAGGACTGCCCTTGGACCTTGAGTGTAGAGCTTTGGGACAACAGGGGACAAATGAGTAGGAAGGGAGGGAGGTACCAAGTCCAGATTTGAGAATCTAGGTGTCCATTGAGATTTCAGAGCTCAAGAAACAAGGCTGTTTGATAAACACAGGCATTGAGCCTTGTGCAGGAGTGCTTGCCTGTCATGCGCAAGGCTCTGAGTTCCATCTGTAACGTCGCAAACAGTCAATCAATCCATCATTCCATCCCCCAGTGCATCCCTCATTCAGTGTAAAAATGGAGCTTTGTGTGCTCAGAGCCATGCAATGAGATGGGGAGGGAGGTGGATGGAGCAACAGTAGACGATGACAGCATCCTAGGAACGGCCAGAGAAGTAAGAGGAACCTTAGCTAAATACAGGGATGACAGCGTTGAGGAAAGAATTTAAAAATGGTGAGTTAAGGACAGATGTCAGACATTGCAGAGACTGAGGTTCGTTGGCTACTGAGGCCTGCTGCTAAATTAGAAATGATAAGGAATTAACGTCTCCTGAGGCAAGAGGAAGCTCCATCATGCATTGCTTTTTCATCTACTTAGAAACGAGCCCCACTCGGAGATGGCACTAAAATCATTTAGGAAAGGTTGTCCTTGATTTCCTTTCACAGGGAGATAGATGATTCACTGAGAAAAAGCACTTTGTGGGCTCTCCTTTAATGATTATGCCCTGAAATGTTTAATTACAGAAGCTTTTCAAGTATTTTTTTTCCTGAGTTACTTAGAAAAAAAAAATCTTTTCATTTGGGTTTTCAGAGCTGAGGCATACATGCCCAAGAAAGAATTGTCTGATTTTCTTTTCGCTGTGACAGCTTGGGCCTTGTTCTTCCAAACTAGCTCTGTGGAGCACTGGTCTCTGGGAGGTAGCATTCTGATTCAGTGGGCCCTTCCATGGTACCCAAAATAATATCGTGTTGAAAGTTCACGGACATTAAGAAGTTTGACAAGATAGAGCAATGGCTCTGTCAACAATGGTCAAAGATTCCAATGACCTCACATTGTGAGGAATCTGTTAGGGAGAAAAATCAAACAAGCTATAGCTGTTTATCTGAATTTAAAAAATGAACTTATGAAAAAAACCCAATACTAATTTGAAAATAACAGCTAAGACATAAAAGCCAGTTTGTTCTCAACCCATGAACACATGAGGCGTATACATACTCAGAGTTAAGGGAGCCAGGGTCATAAAACCAACTGGTGTTTGACTCCAACCAAAGGTAGAAGATGCTGCTGTCTCTGCATTATAGATGAGGGCCCAAGTCTCAGAAGTCAGCCTGGGTCACCTGGCTGGAGATGGAGCCACTAGGGGTTGAACATGGTTTTCCATTTTGGGGTGTGTGCATGGGACCTTGGCCAGAGTTGAGGTTGATAAGACAAGATAAAAGCATTTTTGAATACAACTTAATTAGACGATAAAATTTGAATGTCTTAGAAAGAATCAAGCAGCCAAGAGACTCAATCTTGACAAGAAAGGAATTGCAGGGTTTAGAGGCAGGTGGGGTGCCTAGCTGTGGCCAGCCAGCCGGTAGTGGAGAGCTCAGGGATGCCATCACACCTCCAGGGGATTACCACCTGCTTGCTAGTAGCCAAGCTTCCTAGGCTGGGGAGTCCTGAGGACCTAATCCCTGCCTTTGTGAGGAAGGGCTTAGTTGAGTGTTCCTGCATGAATCATTGATGACCCTAAATGTTTTAAGAAAGATAATGAGTTGATTCATAGGTTAATGGACGTGTCTCATTATCCCTTCTCTGGAGTTGGTGACGAATGTCTAAACCAGTCGTGTTCTGGTAAAGCAGCTGACAGGGGAACCCCTTCATTTGGAAACTGGAGTGGTAGTCTCCGTGGTTGACTGAAAGCTGGTACCACCTTCCAGAACTTAATAATCAACGCTTCAAACCTCTAGGATGAGGCTTATGGCGCCACTTGATAGCAACAGTGGCATTAGAAGAGAAGGCACATGTAATAAGAGGTACTTGGCATCATCTCCCAGTCTGTGATACCAGCCACAGACAGGGTGCAGTTACGCTAATGCTGTTCTGAACAGATGTTTCCATAGCAGTTACACGTTTCTTCTTGTTTAAAGTTACTTTAAAATATTTACTTATTTTATGTATCTGGGTAATTTGCCTATATGTGTGTCTGCACCCCATGCTTGCCTGGTGCTCAAGGAGGCTAGAAGAGGGTATTGGATCCCCTGGCACTGAGTAACAGATGGCTGTGAGCCACCCTGGGAATTGAACCTGTGTCCTCCGGAAGAAAGTCAGTGCTTTTAATTGCTGAGTCATCTCTCCAGCCCCATAGTTGTTTCTTGTGTCCCAGCAGCCAGCTCACATCAGTCTCACACGTGTCATGTGACAGCTTCTCAGGGACCCAGAGGAAGACTGAGTGGGGTTCTGAGTTCTCACCTGTCCATCATCCAGTTCTCCCAGCACCACCCTGAAACCCGTGGCTTGTTTTATGTCACCTGCCTAAGCCAGGGCACCAGTGATTCCGCCTGGAACCAGTTGGAATACTGTCCTAGAGGTATTTTTATAGATGCGGTTAAACGTGTATAGTTAGTTAATTGCTTTCAAGAAAATGACCCTTGGCATTTGGGGCTGAGTCCGCTCAGCTGGAGGCCATTAATGCAAACCCAGAGCTTCCCAGAGGCAGAGATTCAGCCTCAAGCATGCAGCGTCATCTCCCTTCTGTTTCCAGCTTTTCTTATGAATTCTAGTTCTGCAGAGCCCAGGTCACTTCCTTAAACATCTGTTTCTCATGTTCAATTTCCCTGGCTCGGGTTTTTATCAAAGAATTCTGATTGATACACCTTTGTCACACAGAGTGAAAAGTATCTGGCTGCCTCACAACCTTGTTTAACTATCACGTCTTTAGATAGTCCAAAACCAGTTTGCTTTTCACAGAAGTCCATCATTTATGTCACGAGTGACCTTGGTCAGTGGTTCCTATGTTCAAAGCACATTTTAATCTGTCTTTCTTTGTGACTCGGAGTTTTGCTGTCTTCTGTTTCAGGAGTCTATTGCTCTCTTGAGACATCTGTCGTTTGCCTTTGATGAAGTTGTGAAGAGTTTCTCCTCTGTCCTTTTTGTCTTTTGCATTTTCTTGGGATGCATTGCATATAAAATTTCCAAATGAAAATTAAATTAATCCCTCTTCTGATTTTGAGAGGTCATATTTAGGACCCTCCCCCCTCCATCATACACACCTACACATACACTCTTCCCCGTGGGATGTGAAGGAGTGCACATTTGTGAGCTTATGCTAACACGTAGATTCTTGATTCCGCATGGAGATGACCCAGTGGAATGCCTCGTGTGGATCCAGTTCTCCCTTCACCCTGCAGCTGCCTGGGTGGTCCGATGTGGGTTTCAGCAAGGTTGTCTGTCTCTCTTTTCCATGACAGACCTCCAACTGGAGCTTGAGTCTGCTCTTTGGGGAGGTTTTGTAGTTTATTTAAATACTGAACGGTTATTTCATATTAAACACATTATTGTAACTCTTTTCTAACCTTAGAAAAATATGCAGATGTTTTATTTGAGTTATATGGAAATTATAACTTAATGTGGAGGGCACCGAAGGCTTTGTGGTCTCAGAACATTCTGTATTCCCCTCATTCATGTCTGTTCCTTTTCCTCGAGTTGGCTTGTTTTATGTGTTTATGTGAGTCATTACTGCGTTTATTCTGTTTGTTACTTTGTTATGAATATCATGTGTTCCCACTATGTATTTTGTTACTTTGCTATGAGCATCATGTGTTCCCACTATGTAGTTTGTTACTTTGTTATGAGTATCATGTGTTCCCACTATGTATTTTGTTACTTTGTTATGAGTATCATGTGTCCCCACGATGTATTTTGTTACTTTGTTATGAGTATCATGTGTTCCCACGATGTATTTTGTTACTTTGTTATGAGCATCATGTGTCCCCACTATGTATTTTGTTACTTTGTTATGAGTATCATGTGTTGTTTTATGTGTTTATGTGAGTCATTACTGCATTTATTCTGTTTGTTACTTTGTTATGAGTATCATGTGTTCCCCACTATGTATTTTGTTACTTTGTTATGAGCATCATGTGTCCCTACTTTGTATTTTGTTACTTTGTTATGAGTATCATGTGTCCCCACTATGTATTTTGTTACTTTGTTATGAGTATCATGTGTCCCCACTATGTATTTTATGTTTTCATGCTTTAAAGAATTAATTTTAATTTTCTGGTTCTTAGATCTTTTTGTATGAGTGTGTGGTCTACATGTGTGTCTATGCACCATGTGTTTATCTGGTGCCCTGGAAGATAAGAATGAGGCTCTGGAATTGGAATTGGTTGTGAGGCATCACGTGGGTGTTGGGACCCGAACCAGTGTCCTCTGAAAGAACAGCAAGGGCTCTTAGCTGCAGAGCCGCCCCCCGCAGGCCCTGTTCTTATACTTTTATACATGGTCATTGATTTTGTGTTTCTTTATGTCCTTGCCTTCTACTAAATTCCTTACAGTCTATAATTGTTTTAAATGCACATCTAAACTTTCTGAAGGTTTTGCTGTGTGTTAGGATGGCTTCTGCCTTGTTTCCCTTGGTCCCTGAGCCTCTCTTTCCCCATCACTGCCTTGTTACCCTTGAGGACAGTGGTGATGGCTGGCGTCTGGGCCATTTCTCTGGAAGAACTTTCACTAGTGTTTCAGGGTTAAGGCATTTGAACCAAGCTTTCTGTTTACCTAATTCATTTATCTACACTAAGCACCCACTGCATTTCCTCTTTCACTGCTTTTGTTTGGTTTTCAAAAAGCATTGTGTAGTCTTGTTAAGTGCTTTTTGACATTTGGGGGGAAACTGCCTCATAGATCTAGGACTGTAGTGGGTGACATGTAAGAATTTGAATTGTTCGTTGCAGTCTCTAACATCTTAAGAACATGTGTTTGCTTCTGGATATATTTTTTTATCAGCTTGACTACTGTCAGACTTGGAGACTCCACTTTAAATGTTACTTCTTTTGTACAATGTATTATTTCAATCCTTTCATTTTTAACTCCTGGCTATTGTAAGAGGCTCTTGCATAAAAAGAAAGACTTTTGGCCTGCAAACTGTTATGTAGGTAAGACGGTGCGGCCATCCATGTCTGTTGATGGTCCTTGTTATGGGTCTGCTCTTCATGTGTGTGCAGCCTGGATACACAGGGTTCGCTGCACTCTCTGGACTTTGCTTATTTGTTAGTTTTTAAGAGGAGGTCATTTCCTTGGGCACTTAGGAGGAAGTGCATTCCTGTCTCCTTGCCTGTGGACTCCCTACAACAATAGTGGTTCTGATTGAGAAGCAGGAGTGTGAATGACTATAGTTAGCTCTAGCTTCTGCATATGGGGTAATCTTTTTAATGACTCTGTGTATTTTGTGCCCATGTTAATGCTTAGGCAACTGAAAGTGGGCGTTTGCTGCCTCTCCTCTGTGGGTTCTTGTGGCGTGGGATACCCCAAAACAAGAGGGGGACTCAGTGCTGCTCCACACTCAGGCTGTGCCCTTGAACTGACAATAAAACAGTTAAAGTGGATCCCAGTTTCCCCTTTGAGATGTGTAATAACAGGCATGGGAGCTGGCCCGGAAGGGGCAACGGCTTTCCCTTTGGAAGTCATTAGCTTAGGAGAGTATTTATATTCCAGATTCCAGTGGAGAAAACAATCTTCAAATAAACTTCACTTAAACCATCTTCAAAAATTTCCAAACTTGAAGTGTGAATATTCCCCCTTGATTCCTGTAGGTCCCCATTCCCCACTTCCAAGCATTGAGAATTTTTTATTATCACACAGTTGGACAGAGACAGTATTGAGAAGTATTTACTCAGAAGACATTTCAAAACAGTGTTCAGACATACACATGACATTATGCTAACTGATCAGGTTTTATTTAGGTGTATATGTGCATATTCATATACATATATGCATGTAACAGCAATTAATGGAAAAGTAGACCATGAGTTTAAAAAGAGAAAAGAATGCTTTATGGAAGGGTATAGAGGGAGGAAAGGGGAGGGGGAAATATTGCAGTTACATTACAATCTCAAAAATGAAAGAGATGATTACAAAATAAAATTAATAGCAAAATCTGACTGATGACACACACACACACACACACACACACACACACACACACACACACAAAATATAAAGATGATAACCTAAACAGAAAAAGCTATCACAAGTGATTCTAACCTGCAGAGCTGGCACAGCCGTGGTCTGGATGTTTTGGGTCTGTTATTCACTCACCTGAACCAAGGCTGCTGCTCTGTCTGCTTCGTCTGTTTACTTGCGTGCTCTGACCATGGCTCAGGGGCACCAAATCTCCTGGACTGATACACAGTGTGGGAATCAGTTCCAACTTTTCTAGTTACTCTGGTCGTGTCCTGATAAATAACCTTTATCAGGAGACCATTTTGTTGTTTTTAAATACTTCTATGTCAATATTAGATACAGAAAGTGAAATTCCTGATTCAAAAGTTTCATGCAGGAGACTTTAAGATATCATACACTACCTGTAACTCAGGATTCTGTCCTTTTGTATTCCAGAAACTGATCCTGGTTGTGATGTCACCGTTCTGATTTTTGGCTTGTGTGTGCTATGTAATTGGACCATGTTTGTTTAAAAGTAACAGTGGTAGGACTAGCTACGGCTTTTCAGTCCTGCTTACAGTGTGCCCCTGGTGGTGCTGCGTCGGCAATGGGAGGCCAGAGTTATCCCTGCACCTGTAAACACTATATTTAGATTTAGACATCTGCCTGAGACAAAGCCCTGAAATGGGGGACATTTGAAGAACCAACCCAGTAGATGTGGTGTCACGCCTTACATAGGGCTGACCTTGTGCAGTTACCCATACAATTAACAAACCAAGCCATAAACTCATGTGTGATTTGAAAAACTATATACTTATATAATCTACCTTCAAGTATCATTTTATTCATATATGTATTATAATCATATGCTATTGTATAATAATATGATGAAGTTGTGCATTAATATGATATTTTCTTAAATTTAGTTATATAAGTGATAGACTTATTACAGAAAATTTATTTTGGGGCATATTGCTATGTGTATGTGTGAATGCCTGCATGAATGTAAAATATGTATGTGTGCCACATGCATGCCTGATGCCTGCAGAAGTGTGGAGAGAGAGTCCAGTGCTGTGAGAACGGAGGAACTGAACCCAGGAGCTCTGGAAGAGCAGGGCTCACCCTTCGCTGCTGAGCCATCGCTCCAGCCCGGGGTAAAATTTAAAATTATAATTTTACCTGATTTGCTCATGTTTAATGGAGGGTGTGACATAAAATATTTACAGTCTGAGCAGGCAGAGAAGTCTTACTGCGTGAGCATACTTTTCACTATGACCTTATTCACCAGTTATATTTGCAGTGTAGAACAATAATAAAATTTAAAGTTGCTTTAAATTGGAGTATTAATTATTAATTCGCAATGAAAATTGGATGGAATAGTATCATTTTAAAAATAAAAGTTAGTTCTCAGACTTAAAGATTATACTGTTGATTTGAGCGAAATGAATTCATCTTGAGAAGCTGTCTTTTGGGATGGAGTGCTTCCTCTTTAATGGTTTGTTAAATGCATGGTTTGAAGGAGATGGTAGGGGTGGTTTCTTTGCCTGAAGCGTATCAGGACTTACTGCCCGTAGACTCAGAGCTTCAATTAGCATGAGTATGTTTAAGTTACTGAAGTGAGACACTCATATTGATATATGCATACTCTGTGAATTGCCCACCCCATAAATAGCATGAATATTCTCTGAAATGTTATTGCAGTCAGCCTCAAATAAATAAATCTCGGCTTGCTTTAATGTTCACAGTTTAAATATTAATAGTTTATGGAAATGTTGCTTATTCCTGCTGTAGTATTTAGCGTGCCCTCTATTTTTTTTGAGTTTAAAATATAACCAAAAATTGTTGCATGGGGGTAATTCATGAAGCGTTTGTAGCCTTGGTGTAATAATCCATTGTTTTCCATTTTAATATTCATGCGGCACAGCATAACATAACATACGTGATTCCATCTCCTTTCGCTGAGGCTTGATAGGACTCTCTAGTCGTACTGAATTTTTAAAGGAGATGTGTTTGTTCCTTTAATTTAGTAAGATTAATTTGCTTCCTTTGCTGACCACTTGGTCCTAGACAGCAGTCATTCTCAGCTGGGCTTCACGCTGATAAACAGTGTGGGAGTCAAAACACTTTTGGGATGTAGGCTCTCAGACTCTATTCCAGAGCCAGCTGCCTTCTAGGTGACCGAGCCGTCTGTGTTAGCCAGCTCGCCTGTCATTTTGATGCCTATAACAGTTTAAGAACCATAAATTTTCCTACTTGAAAGCCCCTGTTACCTTGCATCCATGTTCCATGCTGGTAATATAAATTCCATATGAGGCTTCCGATGAAGACCTGCTGATAGGTACCTGTGATAATATGGCCAAGCACTTTACAGTTTTCTGGTTGGAAACAAACTTATACCTCTTTCTAGGTTTTGTCTCTGTCTGAGTTGGGCTTCCTTATTCACTCATGGCTACTTGCCGTCTGGGGGCGAGAGGATGTAGTAACCTCAGCTGTGGTACCTTCTGTGTCACTCCTGTGTAGGTTTTGTCTCTCTGGCGGGAGACCCCATGTTATACTTGAGCCTCCTGCACAATGGTAGGGACTCGCAGGGTCTCAGAAACACCACTCTCCTTCCTCTGTCATGTTTCTTGGATCTCTCTAGAAGGTGCAAAGCCAGTGACACCTCAAGAGGAAAGAAAGACCCAGCTTCTTCCATAGAACTTGTAAAGTCAAGTCCCAAAGGGAAGACATGGGAAGAGAATAGACTGTCTGCCACATCAGGGCCCTGCAGTCAAAACTACTGACATCTGGGTTGAGGATTTCTGGCCCAATGTCCACTGGTCCATTCAGAATCAAAGGCAGTGGAAAGAGGGCCGAGAGCCCTTGAGGGTGAGAAGTAAATCATTGCGGACAAAAGAAATTGAGATTGTGCATAGTCACTAAGACAGGAGAATGACCATGTTTGCTGACGTCAGATGAACCCCCAGCTTTCAATTAGTAATGTTCAGAACAATCCGAGCAGCAACAAGTGAAACACAGATTTTATTTCAAGCGGTGTTCTCCCTTGAGGCCTGGACTGTAGCTTGTGACTCTACCGTTCAGCTCCTCGGTAATGCTGAAGCCATGATGGAAGTAAGAGTGGATTAGACTCTGATTAGGTAGCTCTCATGTAATTTTGCAATGTGTACCATTCTGAGAGTCCTGGTTCTTCACAAGAGAATAAGGAGGTATGGGAAATGATACTGGTTTTGATTAATGAGCTTTGGACCAAAAAACTAATATAGTCTTTTATCTTATTTATAAGTGTAGCCGTTTTGAATTATTCATGTTGTACTTTAAATTAGTAATGATGTCAAGGAACAGTTTTGTACAATAATATACAACAAGGAAGCAGTGTTCAGTTATTTAGTGGTGCTTCAGAGAGTGAGCTAATATAAAACTAAAGCAAGGTTTTGCAAGCCATGCTCATATAATCTCAACTAATGCATAATTCATATGCTTTCTAGAGGTATCCTTTTATTTGTTCCCCAAGATATATGTAGGAATATGAGATGTATCCTGGGATTCTCTTGATAAGTTGTGGATTCCAGTTCCCCACTTCATAGGTTATAACCAATTACAGCAAGCATATTGTAAATGCTTTTTCTGTCTAATATGGTTTATCTAGAGAAAGGAATGAAGCAAAGTTTATTTTGTCAAGGAGTTTAATAAGATATAATATGGCTAATGCCATTATCAGTTGCCAAATAATCTCAGAAGATGAAATAACAGAATAAAAAACATTTGCCGAAGACTGGATGGTGCGTGAACAAAGTGACATGTATGGCACTTGGGAAGGAGTCAGTTACAGCTGCCTTTGAAGCATCCTGTAGGCGAGGAGCTCAGATGTAACAGATTCTGCCAACTAAGTGTCCGAGGGGTTGATGGAAGACCAGTCCTCACAATGATTCTGTTGCTGTGATAAGATACCATGACCAAAAGCAGCTAAGGGAGAAAGTTGGTTTTGGCTATGATTTAGAAGGATACAGTCATGGCAGGAAGGCATGTGTGGCATTGACAGCAGGAACAGGAAGCAGGAAAGGCACAGGAAGTCAGTGAAGCTATACCTTCTCAAAGCCCACCCCTAGCGACGGACTTTCTCAGGCAAGGTTCCACGTCTAGAGGCTTCCATCAACCAGGGACCGAACGGTCAACTGCATGAAGGGCAGAGCTTGTGGAGACCACCAGGCTGTTCTAGGGATGGGCCAAGATGACTTCCAGTAGCGTGTCCACCAGCATGTGATGTAATAATGCTGGAGAATAAATCATGCCAAGCTAGGTGGTTTGCTTGATGAGATTATTTCTCGTTGACTGTGCTGGGAACTAGTATGTCTCAGCCAAGCCTCCGTCCAGGCTGCAAGTAGGTTTACATTCCCTCCCTGAACTCCATGATTAGAAATGACACATGTCTTCTCACTGAGTGTCACCACAACATAAGAACCAAGCCAGATGCTCAAGCACTTGACAGGCACAGCTTCACTATGTCCTCTTACCATCAGAAGCCAAAGCCAGACGTAGCCAACACTGTCACAGTAGGACAGGAGTGCCCTGGATACAGATGGGGATGGAGCAGCAGGAATTTGGACAGCCAAGAACCTAAGGAAGCAGGGAAGCCTTTGTCTCTCCTGTCTCTTGCTGACCATCACCTCATATCCACACCCCACATTTAAAGACTGCATGAGACTTGTTTTTTCCAGCACAGTTTATCTTCAAGCAGGGAAGCCTTTTCAGTAGCAACAATTCAATACTGCTAATTTTTTTCTAAGCATAGGAGTGAGAGTTTGGAGAGTAATTGAGATTAGTGTTTATGTCTACATTAACCCAAATAGGATAGACTATAGTTCCTCTGTGCTTATTTGGGGAATTAAATTAAAGAGAAAATATGAAGTGTTGGCATTCCAGGCAGCATTAGTGATAGACAGCCTCTGCCATGATGTGGAACACACCTAGCAGCTACAGAGGTCTGGTGCCGGAGGACCTGCCTTGGAGCATGTTGCTCCGTTTGCTCTTGCAGCCAGAGAACCCAGTGGGGTGTTGTGCACACCCCAACATGTCAGCGATGTTTAGAAGGAATTAGTGAGTGTAGCATTCTGCTTTCTTGTAGCTTTTATTTCATCAGCTGCCTTGAAACTTACTGTATTTCTGCATGGGCACCTTTGGCACATCTGAGATTCAGATGTTGTCTCCAGGCTCACCAGACCACAAGGAACTGCAAGGAGCTACAAACCTAGCTGTCCCTGTGGGTGTCATGGTGTTTGTGAACAAATGAAGCCTGAAAGTTAAAAAAAATACTTATAGTTTTAAAAATTTGATTTAACTGTAACTTCCTGCAAAGTATTATACATCATTATATTATTGTTTTAGACAAAGTGTGTTTTAATAGATTGTTTTCCGACCTCACCTCCCAATCTGTCTCCCACTTTTATCCACACTTCCATGCCAGTCTCCTTTCTGTGTTCATGTAACATGTGGCCCTTTCTTTTCACGTAGACCCTCTTTTTATATCTGTTGGTCTCCTTTCTGGTTTTGGGTTTGTGGCATCTGTGTGATTTGAGCACACAGCATTGCTGCTCTTGCCATCTCCTTTAACTAGAGGAAGCCGAGGAGCGGATGGAGCAGCACGGAACCGTCTACGGAAGGCAGATTGAGGATTCGATTAGTATAAGTGTGCTTTCATCGCCCACAGCCGAAGCCCGATGCTGTATCTCAGCTTGTCCGACCTTGTGATTTGAAAGTGGCAGCTGATTAACACTTGGAAGAGAGTCATCGATCTCTCCGGCTAATTAATGGAAATGTTATTAAAATACTGGCAGATGAGAGTAACAAACATGTCAGTCCCCAAATTGTGTTTTTCAGCTACTGGTTGATAATAATAGGTCAGTCGCCAAGTTTTCATTTCCTGATGAGACGGTGTTCGTTGTCTTGCTGCTTTACTCAGACTCACTGAAGCCGACAGGAAATCATTCAGTATTTCAATCGTATAGGAAGTATTTCCTTTCCTTGCATCAAAAGCACTTATTGTTGTGTAGCTACTGGGAATTCAAGTATTTGACATTTTATTGATGGGGAGCTTTGAGATGGGAGTAACTGACAACAGGCATTATTAATCACACCTCGGTGTTCTGAGATCAGTGTGCATCAAGTCTTTGACTGAGCGCTCGCCGCAGCTCTAGGCCTCCCTTCTTTCTGTGTCACATGCTCATCTGTTGTGTCTGTGACATTTCACGGGTGGGAAAACCTTTCTCTTTATCAAGTGTGTGGTTTGGGTTAGAGCAGAGATATTCCTATACATCCGTTTGCTTCGTGGCTCTTCTCATTGGCACGGCGGATGCCTGGAGAGGGCTCGCTCTGGTGGTCTATGTAATAAAGGACTTGTTAAATCAAACAGTTCAAATGGAAGGGGAGGGTGGATTTTACACACATGTTGGGAACGGGATATCTTGGAAGACTTTTTAGACCTGGTTGGAGAGCTCATGGCCTTGAGATTTCAGTTCATTTATTTTCTTTTGACTTGACTCTTGTTTCTGTTAGAATCAATAAAATGTGTTTTAAAAGAAAAATGAGATAAATATGGTTACATGGTTGGCATGTGAAAACACAATGGCGTTTGTGCTCCTTGCCTGCCATTGCGTGTCTCCCCTCATCTGAAGTACTAAAGCCAAGACACTATCCTTGTGTTCTTCCTAGTGTTTCCCCATAAGGGGTAATATCTTCACCACCCCTTCTACCCTCGTGTAAATGACAGAGGGAACTGTGCTCCATGATGTCAGTGCTCCGGCTAGCTCCTTCCTCATGCCTGGACTGGGTTTTTCCTGTGTCCTCAAGTCTTTATGCAAGGGAACTCATTCAAAGATGTGTGATGTTCCCAAAACAGAAAGCTTCCTCTTCCTGTGGTTTCAGACACAGGTCAGTCCAGTTCCCAAACCTACACAATGTAATGTGATGCTCTTATGTCATCCTTCCTCTGTCTTATGGGTGATTGTCAGGGAGTAGGGAGAGACAGATAAAGGAGTCAGCCCAAGGAAAGAGAGGGCATACTGTTAATCCTATAGTGTCCCTTAGCAATGTCTATAGAAAGTGAAGAAAAAGACTTGCATTGTGCTCACACCCCAGAAAAAAAATATGCAGGTTGACAGGAGGGACAGATGGCATTCCCCCAGGGACTGAAAACAGTCTATGAAGACGGTACCTTCATGGACAGGGAAGGCTTGCAAGGAAAAGCAAATGTTGGAGGAAGGCAATGGCAACAGATCAAAGCCACTATGGAGAATTCAGGAGAGGACTCCTACGATCTCCTTCTGAGCATCTGCATTTGGGTGTGTCCAACACAATGCCAAGATAAGTGTGAGATTTTGAATAGAGAACTGGTATGAATATTGATCTTTCTACAAACTTGGGCCAGAATTGTTTCTGAGTTTGAGCTTTACAGATTTTTGGAATGTTACACACACACACATGCACACACATGCACACACGCACACATGCACACATACACACATACACATACATGTGTGAGAAATGGGAGAGGGAGGGAGGGAGAGATCTTAAGGACATAACCAAATTAAGCACATTATTTTTCATGTATAAGCTGAAGGTAATCATATATTTTTTATTTTCAGTGCATCTGCCTTTTGGCTGTATCCCATCACCCAATCCAGGTGCTGTGAGTGCTCAAATAGAATTAGCCATTATGAATCTAGAGCTAATGGGCCAATCAGTGATTTAAATAATATGGCTTCTGCGTGATTATTTTCTGGGTGGCTAGGATGAACAAGTGGTCTCCCACCAACATCTGATTTTTTGATGCTCAGAATCAGCCTACACTTGTTACTTCTCAGGTATCTACTACATGTGTATCATCTGCGATCCATCTTCCTCTATACAATGGATGCTGTTTGAGAGATGAGGCTGGGTGGAGCTACTGTGCAGCTTCTCCTGCCCCTCCAGGGCTCTCCTTGTGGATCATGAAATCTTTGTAGGTTGTTGGTCTTCCCTAAGGGTGCCATGCAATGGCTCTCATCCCGCGTCCCTGCCATGTCCCTCTAGTTGCCTGACATGGAAGCCTCTTGGATCCAGAAAGCAGCTCAACTCCTATCCAAATGCCACTGACTGACTACCAGCAGCATCACTTGGGATGAAAACTCTTCCCACGTGGCCCTGATCCTTTCCTAACTCATGATATAAATAAATCATGGGTATTTGAAGTCACTGAATCCCAGGAGAGCGCGTTAGATCTGGAATATCAGTCGTGTTAGCTCTGGGCGGACATGCCTGAGTCGGAATGTGATATAAGCTCTGTCACTTAATACACAGTAAAAATAAAAGTCGCTGCTTTAACATTTGACAGAACTAAGTCAAAATAACCACCTCCGAATAACAGGCGTGGGTGGTATTGGGGGAGGTGTGCAGTGTAAGAAATTGAGGAATGTTGAGTTCGCAAAACTAATTGCATCTAGAATTTTAGATCTCTCTCCGGGTGTCCAGTTACTATACAGAGATTGAATTTTGGATCTATCCACCAAGATTAAACATCTTTCACATTTTCTTCTCCATCTCATGTCCTGTTGTTTAGCGTGTCTGGCTCTCTGTGTCCGACTCCACCGAGTCCTCCACACTGGATCTTTTTATCTTACTCCTTGCAATATGCTTCTTGCAAGTTGAATGCTCAGTTCTGCTGCATCTGTTGCTCTTCCAGAAAGTCACCTTTCCAAGACCACAGGCTCCACTCCCTCCTCCGAGAGCCCCATCCCTGCTTTC
>PVIU01030796.1:0-15690 GCA_004026605.1 Ondatra zibethicus | reverse complement strand
GGACGGGGGGCCGGCGGGGACGGGGTGGGGGGGCGGGGAGTCGGCTCTAGGTGGTGGTGGCGGGGCTTTGTTGGAGGAAGTAGGTCACTAAAAGTGGGTCCTCAAAAGATATCTTGTCCCTGGAACCTTTCAAGGCTAAGCAGGAAGGAGATCGGGAGCTGGGGCGGGGGGGTGGGGGGGGAGGGCTGGGAGACACTTCACCATTCAGCTGAATCAGGCTGGACCCTAGAAGGCAGAGGCCCACATTGCTTGGGGGTGGGGTGAGGATGAGAAATCTCCTGGGATTCTGGTTCCCACTGCGTATCCTCTACCTTCTCGGCCTACCCACAGCGGCACTGTCTAGGCAGCTGAGAAGTAGAAAGAAGGACAGGGCTTAGACAGTAGAAGTGGCCAAAAGGACTCTACCAATTAAACTGCCACCCAGAAAGCCGGCAATTGCAGAGAGAAGAGTCGTTCAGGACCCTGAGCTCCACTGGGGACAAATCTGGGTCCAAGCAGGTTCGTTTTAACGATCAACTTGGCACAACCTAGAGTCACCTGGGAAGAGCGGCTCAGTAGATCGCCTCCTCAGGTTGGCCTGGGGGCGTGTCTGTGGGGTCCGGGAGAGTCTTGACTGTGTTAGTTGATGGGAAGTCACTGTGGGCGGTACCTTTCCCTGGTTTGGGTTCTGGACTGTGTGAGAGCAGAGAAAGCTGACTGAGCACAGTGCCTGAGCATGAGTCTCTCTCTGCTCCTGACTGTGTATGTGATGAGATCAGCTGTCTCGAGTGCTCCTGCCCCTGTGACTCCCCCGTAGCGATGAACTGGAACCGGGAACCGGGAACTGAAATAAACCCTTTCTCCTCTAAGTAGCTTTTGTCGGAATGTGTTACCACAGCAACAGAAATAAAACTAAGATGGGTACCCACTGTCGTGGGAAGCAGCCTTGGCCCCCCAGCCGGAGGCTGGATCAGGACACCCCAGAGAAGACACGGAAGGCAGATGAATTTGGGGGAAAGTGTGCATACAGCAGGCTCTGGCATCCCGGTGCCTTCTGTCCATGTCTCAAGCTGCCTATGCTCATCCCCTGGGTATCTGCAAATGTTCTTCAGTGTCCTTATTCCCTGAAGTTGGAGAGCAACAGAAGTGTAGCAGGGTCCTGTGTGCACGTGGCAGAGAGCTTAGGGACCATGCTAGAAGCTTGCAAGCTACTTTTTGTTGTTATTAATTTTTTTATTTTTTGAGGCAGGGTTTCTCTGTGTAGTTCTGGCTGTCCTGGAACTCGCTCTGTAAACCAGGCTGGCCGAACCGAGAGATCTGCCTGCCTCTGCCTCCCGAGAGCTGGGACTAAAGGCGTGCACCACCACCACCCAGCTGCAGGCTATTTTTAATGCATTTTGGTGCATGTTCACGTGAAGGTTAATGTCTGTAAGTGTGCATGAATGAGCATATAGAAGCCAGAAGAAAACCTTAAGTCTTCCTCAAGGACGTGATCACTTTTATTTGTTTCGTTTGCTCGTTTGAAACAGAGTCTCTCATTGACCTGGAGCTTGCCAATCAGGTTAGGCTGTCTGGTCATTAAGGCCAAAGATTTAACCTGTCTCTGCCTTAAGCATGGGTCTCAGAGCCTGTTTTTTTTTTTTTTTTTTTTTTTTTTGCATAAGTTTTAGAAATGGGACTCATGCTTTCAAGGCAAGCTTTACAGACTGAATCCAGCCCACAAGCTATTTTTCATTTTTACAGGAAACTTAAAGCTGTGATTCAGCGGTAGCTGAGGCAGCTGCAACTCGCATTCAAACTTGTTGCCCTCAAAATTACATACTTTTAAAACTCTGCGCCATCTAGAAGTCAGGAAGAAACAGAAGCCAAGCAAAGTGGCTACATCACCAGTAGATGGCGCTGTGGAGCCACAATCGCGGTCTGTGCGCGTCCCATACACACCCGGCCGAGTCCCCAACCCAGGCGCCGAGCTCTGCAGCAAACTCCAACAGAACAGTGCTGGGTGGGAGTGTGGGGGTGGGCATCCATTCTATCTCTCTGACTGCAATATGAAGACCCAGAGACGTTGTCAGTGACCTAGAGGTGACCCAGCCTAAGAAGCAGTACGGGAGCTTCCCGACCCTACATGTCCCCACTGAGATCCTTGATCTGGCCCCCATGCCACACAGTCTCCTCAGTTCCCAGCCAAACAAGACACAGAAACTCTCTGAAGTTTGATGGGAGCCAGACTTACCCTGCCTCCACCCTTGTGGGTGGACATTCCAATGACACTGAAGGCACAGGCTTTGAAGCTAAATTCTGGATTATGGTAGCTTCCACATGGCCTGTTCCTCCCACCCCTGCGCCCACCACCCACCACCACTCCTATCCAGTGTCCCCATGGCACCAAGAAGTCTGGGTCCCAATGCCCCACCCTCTCCAAACACACACATTAGCACCCAACACCCGGATAACGGGTCTTGGGTAAGAATGTGGGAGGCCGGCAGCTGGGTCTTGAGCTGGCTTCTGAGCCTTGGTCCTGAGCCACTGTGTGTGTCTTTCTGTCCCTGCCTGCTGTGGACTCCATGATAGCAGCTGGATCGTGGAAAGGTGCTAAGGGCCTTTATGTTACTGTTTAAGGAGTGTCAGAACCGTCCAAGGGCTGTTTCCCTACCTGACCATCAATACAGCCTTGTCTTCTGAGGCAACTGGGCCAGGCTCAGTCTAGACAAGTCAAGGTTATAAAGACAAGCATTTGCATGAGCCCTACAACACCACTGACAGCACCCAGCCTCTTCTTCATTCCCCAGCCAGCAGGGGTCAACACGAGGGAGCCAGAGCCATAGCAAGCCAGGAAAGGCTATGGGGTCCTGTTGGTGAGTGTGGCCTCAGAAAACTTCAAGAAATAGCCAGGTGTCAAGTGCAAAATGTCCCTCTCAATGGCCCGGAGCAGGTACTTAAGTCACCAAGTTTAGTTTGCAGAAGATTAACTCTGGGTTTATAATGGCGCCAGACCACAAGCTCCACATAATCTGGAGTTCATCTTTCTGTCTGTCTGTAAGAAGCCACACTTCCCCAGGCCCGACCTGCCCCTGAGGGGTTCGGGATCAACTTCACCGCTGAAAGAAATCAGGATCAACGAGCTGGAAAGACGACTTGATGGTTAAGTGCGTGTCCACAGGACCCAAGTTTAGTTCTCAGCACCCGTAACAGACAGCGTCCTCATGTGCACACATAAACGCGCACACATGCACACATGCACACATGCATATACATAACAAAAATAAAAACAAATCTTTAAAAAAGAAAAGAGAAACAAAATTGAGGGTCAAGACTAAAAAGCTGGCTCAGAGAGGAAAGAGTGAGACAGTTCTGGGGTCAGGATTCCAGAAAATTCTAAAGTGGTCTCCTTTAACACAGTCTCTAGAGGACCTCGTCTCCAGAACTCACTGACAAAACCTCAATGATTCTCATTCCACTTCCAGGATTTCCGATTATCACTAAATATACACCCGCCTTCTTACTGACATCAACCTGTGGATATACATTTGTTTTGTTTAAATTTATTTCTTTTGTGGAGTGATAGTGAGCAAAGCCAGGGTCCCCAATGCCCTTCCACTGAGATGTGCTCCTAGCCCTACATTTACTTAGTTTTCAATCTTGTTTATTTTGAAATAGTTCTTCATCATGCAGCCCAGGCACAGCAAAAATTTAAAAAAAAAGAGAGAGGGAGGTAGTGGTAGAAAGCCTGTGTGCCCCAGCCAATGTTGGGCATGGCTCACGGATAGACCACTGGCCTAGAATTCCCCCAGTGAGGGGCTGGATGTGTCTCAATGGCAGACACTGGCCTAGAATCACCCAGTGAGGGGCTGGGTGTATCTCAATGGCAGACACTGGCCTAGAATCCCCCAGTAAGGGGCTAGAAGCATGGCTCAATGATAGAGCACTTACTTAGAGCTATGATAGAGCCTAGTATTTAGGGACTCCTGATTCCATCTCCTGTACCATCAAAAATATATAGAGATGTAGTCTCCTCCAAAGTTGCTATGGCGACCCCATAATGGAGGTACCTCATGTCAAGCAAGGTCTGGCCCTCTTCTACCGAGTTACCCCACTGTCCTTAGGCCCCACCTTCCGGGGGTCAGCAAAGGCCCCAGAGAGACTCCCGCTTGCTCAGCCAGCTTCAAAGCCCTGGGGTCCATCCTGGATGTTACCCCACTGTCCTTAGAGGCCCCACCCCTCCTGTGGTCAGCAAAGGCCCCCAGAGAGATTCCCGCTTGCTCAGCCAGCTTCAAACCCCTGGGGTTCATCCTGGAAGGGCCTTCAAAGGCCTTGACCATTCTTGAGTGGGTTCCAGGACAGAATCTGCTCTTGGAGACAATTTAGCCAGCCACACGGGTGGAAAGAATGTCCCCATTCTCTTAACAGCGACCCCCTCTTGATTTATATGTGGGGGTCACTGTCCGAATCCACCCCCCCCGGCGGATGGATCCTGAGTGGAAAATGAGAGGCCAAGAGCCAGGCGTCTGGCTGGGCTAATTATCCTCAATGAGATACAGCTGGTTGGGGGAGCCGGCTGAGGGCCCAGGCAGGGCCAACTCCCTGCACCAGCTCTCTGGGGACCCGAAGACCTGTCTGGGCTTGCAGCCCATCACCTACCTGGTCTGGTCAGGGTTTACCAAGCATTCTAGGAGATCCAGTTTGGCCAGTTTATAAGAAAACTGGAAAAATGGTCTCTGTTGGATTAGCTGCTACCCTGAGCCATGATTGTCCCTAAGATGCCAAGGGACACCTGAGTCCCATCTTCTTATGGGGAAACTGAAGACTAGACTGGTCAGGTAGGCTTGGTGGAGTCCTAGGGAGGGTCCAGTCCTGACATGAAATACAGTACCAGGTCTGGCCACATAGAGTGGTCTCCATCGGACTTGGGGCTTCAGGCTGGTTCTCTGGGGATCTTAGAGTTGGGCGGACTCTTTTTGTTGTTGCTGTTTTTGTTTTTGTTTTTTTGAGACAGGGTTTCTCTGTAGCTTTGAAGCCTATCCTGGAGCTAGCTCTTGTAGACCAGGCTGGCCTTGAACTCACAGAGATTTTCCTACCTCTGCCTCCTGGGTGCTGGGATTAAAGGCGTGCGCCACCACTGCCTGGAGAGTTGGGCGAACTTTGATTCCACTGTATGCCAGGCCTACTACGGGGGTCAAGGGACATTGTGGTGAGGAAAAACCCCAGCTGAATCCCACTCTTTTGGACTTACAGTTCCCAGCAAGAATACCTGGCGGCCCCCAGTTAGGCTCGGTGGGGGAAAGTGCTTTTCATGAACCTGACAACTTGCCTTCTTTCCCAGAGGAGGAAAACAACTCACATAAGCTGTCCTCTGAACTCCACGTTAGCATGCAAGCAGGTGTGTGGGCATGAACACACACAAATAATAACACATATGCTTGAGTATCAGGTATTCTGAAAGGGACGTGACCTATTACAGGGGTCTGGGATTTAAGCCTGTGTCACTGAACTGAGGCCATAGCCAGGTTGGAGTAACAGACAGAGGAGTCACCGCAAGCAAAGAGCTGGTGTCCAGAGGAAGTAGCAGGAAAAGTAGGAGTCCAGCAGTTCTTAAACTGTTTCTGTCATTCTTCTGCAGAATTGAAAATTGAACCCAGGGTTTCAAGCTTACCAGGCAGGTGCTCTACCACTGAGCCACTCCCCAGCCCCTCACTGGGGGATTCTAGGCAGGGGCTCTACCACTGAGCCACACCCCAGCCCTCACTGGGGGATTCTAGGCAGGAGCTCTACCACTGAGCCACACCTCAGCCCCTCACTGGGGGGATTCTAGGCAGGTGCTCTACCACTGAGCCACTCCCCAGCCCTCACTGGGGGATTCTAGGCAGGTGCTCTACCACTGAGTCACTCCCCAGCCCTTCACTCGGGGATTCTAGGCAGGCGCTCTACCACTGAGCCACACCCCAGCCCTCACTGGGGGATTCTAGGCAGGGGCTCTACCACTGAGCCACACCTCAGCCCCTCACTGGGTGATTCTAGGCAGGGGCTCTCCCACTGAGCAACAACTCCAGACATGATTTAGTGTCTGCATTGAGAGGGTCTTACTAAGTTCCTCAAGAGCTCACACAGTTCAACAGGTGCTATTGATGACCACTGCACTCTGCACTGTGAGGAAGGTGAGTGCCCTCCCCACATGCACCTCCTCTCTAACCTGTGGAATCCCTCTGACCTCTACACTGGCTTCCCAGCATACCTAGTGAGCCAGGGCCCCTGCAGGATGGCAGACCCTGCTGTCAGGGAGACAGAATCTCAAGGAAGGGGTGTCA
This sequence comes from Ondatra zibethicus, assembly GCA_004026605.1. Taxonomy (NCBI): domain Eukaryota; kingdom Metazoa; phylum Chordata; class Mammalia; order Rodentia; family Cricetidae; genus Ondatra; species Ondatra zibethicus. The sequence goes on along the minus strand of PVIU01030796.1, from coordinate 9,409 downwards.
GGAGTTACATGAGGCACCCACTCCCTGTAGCCCTGGCCCTGTTTCCTTCTATGGGACAAACGGGTCTGACAAGTCTTCCGTGGCTTTGACAGCGCTCAGCTTGCAATTCCCAGGAAAGTCAGTCTTAGAAAGCAAGGAGCTGGGCTGTGATGGAGGAAGGACTCTTCTAGAAGCCTCGGTCTCCTCTCTAGTGGACAGTCCGCTGGTAACCCAGGCCAGGAGATGTAGGCTGATGGGAACCCCTCTCATTCCCTCCCCTGAGGGGTGAGAAGGTCAAGGGCTGCATACTTCCTAAGTCTGTCTGTCTGACTGCCCTCTCTCTTCCTCCCTCCTCTCTCTTTCTTCCTTGTCTCCCTCCCTCCTTCTCTCTCTCTCTCTCTCTCTCTCTCTCTCTCTCTCTCTCTCTCTCTCTCTCTCTGTCCCCTATTGTTTTGTTTATTGGAGACAGGATCCCATAGTCCTGGTCAGCCTCAAACTTGCAGTCACCTTGGGCTAAACACTCTGAATGTGTGAGTCAACACAAATCCTCGCCCCCTGGAAGTTGGTTTCTCAGCTGTTGTGTTACAGGGACAAAAAAGTAGGGAACCAGGGAGATGGCTTAGCATGTGAAGGCACTTGCTGCCAGGTTTGAGACCTCAGTTTGAGCACCAGGACCCAGATGGTGGAAGGAGAGTACCAATGCCCCACGTGTCCTCTGACTTCCACATGTATGCTTACTCAATACATACATGCATACATACATACATAAATACATACAGTAAATTAAATTTTTTAAAATAACTCTCATGGTTTCCATTGTTACTATGCAGGGTTAAAAATAACATACAGACACACACACACACATACACACACATATGGTGGGGGTGGGACAGATACGAGACCTTCGTCAAAATCTATGTGCCCCAAGAATCTCCTGGCCTCTGTCTGATCTTTTTGCATTCTTGGTGGTGTCTTTGGTGGGCAGGCATTTCTAATCACAACGAAGTCCCCTTTAGCCCGGGCTAGTCCATCTTCAATGCCATGCGTGAGGATGAAGCGTTCTCCGCCTAACCTTCAAATGTCCCCGCGTGGATGGCTCCTCCTCTCCAACTTTGCCTGTGTCCCCCTGCTTCTGCCGAGTGTCTCCCTTTCTGTCCCACCGTCCTCCCTACGCGTGTCCCAGCTTCGGTCCATCTGAGGATCTTTCTCCCCGTGGTCCTCATGACCCTACTGCACATGAGCAACCCTGTCTCATCCAGGCGCCTCACAGACGCTAGGTGCTCAATAAAACCCCCATCAATGAAGACAATGCCCTGTGGGCCAGATGGGGGGCATTAAAACCATCCATTACTTCTAAACACCAGCTCATCAGGAACAGCTGAGCAGAACTAGAGACGCAAACGTTTTGGAAATACTAGCAAGGAGGGGAATCTTTCACTGTCTTCCCAACCAGAGCACTAACCACGCAAACATCACCCAGATGTACATCTCTGTGATATTTATTTCCACTTCAGCCCTGGACTCCGGGGCTGAAGGAGACTGTTTTCCCTGCACACGCTAGCAACGGGAGCCTTGCGCTGGTCCCCCTACCCAGCCAGTCTTGGCTGACTCCAGGTATGGAGGAGGCGCGTCTTCTAGTCCTTCTCTTCGCCGTGTGTGATGACATAGCACAGATTCCTGTAGTCTAAGTTGCCACAGACATCGGGTGGGAAAGCCGCAAACATTTGCTTGACCTGGAAGAGGGAGCAGAGGGTCAGGTTAGATGAGGGGAGATGGAAGAAAGAGGCATCAGAGCAGGAAATCTATAGGAACCCACTCCCAAAGTCCATACATACCTCCTCCTCACTGAACCGGTCAGCCTGGGTCATGAGCTTTTCCTTAATGCTGTTGGTGGAGAGAAGCCATCATGTCTTATGGAAGAGCTGCCTGGTAGCCACATGGACAAGAGGTTCCTAGGGGAGCTCTGGCCTAGGGGACCCCAACCTAGGGCTGATTCTCCCAGCCCCAAAGCATCTCTTTAAGTTCTAACTGCTTCTCTGGCAACCTGTACTCTTCTAGCAACCATGGGGGACAGAATGAAATAATCTTGAGACGCCAACATGACCTGGAGGCCACTGAAATGCCCATCAACCTAGACTTCTGCGGGGGAACTCCTTTGTCTTTTGTCTAGGGATGGAACCCAAGACCTGGGCCACATTAGGGGAATGCTCTACTGCCCCTCACTGGGGGATTTTAGGCAGGTGCTCTACCACTGAGCCACACCCCAGCCCCTCACTGGAGGATTCTAGGCAGGGGCTCTATCACTGAGCCACACCCCAGCCCCTCACTGGGGGATTCTAGGCAGGTGCTCTACCACTGAGCCACACCCCAGCCCCTTACTGGGGGATTGTAGGCAGGTGCTCTACCACTGAGCCACACCCCAGCCCCTTACTGGGGGATTGTAGGCAGGTGCTCTACCACTGAGCCACACCCCAGCCCCTCACTGGGGGATTTTAGGCAGGTGCTCTACCACTGAGCCACACCCCAGCCCCTCACTGGGGGATTCTAGGCAGGGGCTCTACCCCAGCCCCTCATTGGGGGAGTCTAGGCAAGTGCTCTCCCACTGAGCTATGCCCCAAAACCCTCAATGAATCACTCAAGGCAGACACTCTACCCTCAAGTTATGTCCCCAGTACTCTTTACTTTCTTTGTCTTTCTTCTTTTCTCTTCTTTCTTTGCTTTCTATTGTTGTTTGTTTTTCAATAAAGGATTTCTCTGTGTAGCCCTGGACGTCCTAGAACTCATTCTGTAGACCAGGCTGGCTTCAAACTCTAAGACCCGCCTGCCTCTGCCTCCCAAGTGCTGGGATTAAAGGCGTGCACCACCTGGCTTCTCTTTACTTTCTGTTTTGAGACGTCTCACTAAGTTTCCCAGGCTGGCTTTGAACTCATTCTGTGACTCTGCCTGGCCCTGCCTCTCCTACCTCAGAGTAGCTGGGACCACCAGCCTGGCCCCACCTTGGCTTCTCCTTGGTACCTCTTCCAACTTGTTTTTGGCTGTCAGCCGACCAGTATTTCCCAGACTACATCATACTGTTCAAGAGCATCATGGGAAGTTGCAGCCCAGTCTTCCCATGGGTCTCTTTAGAACTTGATTCCTGGGCTACTAGTGCAAGAATCCCCTTTATCTAGGGGAAACCGAAGCTTGGGAGGGTTTCTGATTTGCCTGCCATCCCAGAGGGAGGATGTGGCAGGGTTGGGCTGTCTCCTTGGGATCCAGGGAAAAAAATTACTGGAGGTGCGGCCAGCACCCAGTTCTGCATGAGAACTTAGGTCCCTTGTAACTGAGAAGGGGCTTGCAAGCTTAAGGAGGTTCTGTGGGCAAGGATGGGATCAGAGAGCTCAGCAGAGCCTCTGGTCTCAGGACATGCTCCGGCGCCGGCGGTGGCAGGCCCTGCCTCGTTAGGGAGCAACACACATTTTCCATTGTTTGTTACTATGGGACAGTCACAGCTTCCAGGTTGCCACAGCTAGGGACTTTGCAGAGACTCTGTTTCAACCAGATCCACTTCTGTGGCCTATCTGGCCAGCAGCCCTGTGTTCTATGTCCCTGCAGACCAGGACTGTTCCTTCCATTGCCAGAATGAGTGCCCCAGGGATATCCCTTCCTCTCGCCCACCTCAGTGCTATCTTCATATTCCTGGGAGTCCCCGTCACGCCAAGAGTTTTTCCTGACTTCTCAAGAGTCAGGAATGAGCCACAGACCCCAAGGATAGGGTTTGGGTTTGATGTACCCTTGGTAGTCCCTCTGCACTCCAGGAAGCCTGACTCAGAGCCTTTGCAGACAGTATATAAGAAGGGACAAGCACGTATGTCTCCACCAGACCCCATCCGCCCTCTCCTCCACCCCATTGGGGGAAGCTTCTGTGGAGGGCCGGATGCATCAACACCTGAACTCCCGAAGAGTGGCTGTCACTGGACACCCATCCATCCTTGCTAAGAAGGGACCATCTCACCAGCCAGGGCCACCTAAGACCCAGCGGGGTTTGGAAGGTAAACCCAGTTTCCGGGGAGCCCGACCTTGGCTCTTTGTCCCTTCTGCTCTCACTAGGACACGCTCCTGTGTCTGTGTACGGCACAGGCAACCACAGCGGAACCCACCTCTGTGATGGCAGCCCGATGGCCTGCAGATCAGCTTCCCATGGACACTTTTTACCCAGGCATCCCAAGCTGAGCTGGGCACTGACGTCCCCATCTGGTACCATCCCCTCTCCAAGCTCTGTGTTCCACTGGCCCTGGCTTCTGGATCTTTACTGGCCAGTCCTTCCCACTCCACCCCCATATCCACGGGCCATAACCCCCCTCCGCTTCTTCCAGGCTTCAGGCTATCCCTCTCCCCCAGGCCGGTTTAGCAGTCCAAGCACAGTAAGCTGGGATTCATGCTCTGTTCTCACATCTACGCCATTCCCACCCTACACTGGCCAACCTGTACGTATCCTTCAAGGCCCACCCACCCCTCTCCATGTCCAACACTCAGAAGCATATCTTGGCCCATGCCACACTGCCCACCCACTCACACACACAGGGAGAGAGGGGCACACCAAGGCCTGGGAGGGAGAGAGCTGTGTCAGCCTGGTTGTGGCCTCTAGCCACTGGATGGATGTTAACCCTGCTCAGCGGAGTTCTGAGGGGGAGAGAGGCAGGCCTGACCTCCACTCTGGCGTGACTCAGCTGAGAACTTACAAGTCAGCCTTGACAAAGCCTTTTCCTTCCGTGTCAAACACCTTGAAGGCATGCAGTATGGTCTCTTCCGGGTCCGTGCCTAGAGATCGCACATACAGGACAGGGAGAACAAAAGGGTAGTGAGGGCATCTAGGAGGTGGTGCCAAGCTGAGCAGGAAAGAGGGGCAATGACCCCAACTTCTGCTGAGCGACACCCACAGCGCCTCGCCGGGGGGTTCTAGGCAGCGGCTCTATCACTGAGCCACACCCCACAGACTCTGAATCATTTATTTCAGTAGTAATTTCCTTCAAAGCCGCAAAAGTGGCACCAGAGGAACTATTCCGGCTGCATTGTCACCCAGCCCATGGGCCCACCTATCTACCTCCGGTGACCCGATCTTGAAGACCTCTCCAGTGAACTCCAACCTCAGCACCATGGTCAGAGGTCTTTTCCCTTCACTTACAGCCTCCGTGCAAAACTTGAGTCAAGAATGAATCTCACGGTTGCTGCTCCCTCACTCCAGACCTCACTGATCACTCAATCATATCAGCTTTTTTTTTTAATTTATTTATTTCATATGCATTGATGCTTTGCCTTCATATATGTCTGTTTGAGGATGTTGGATCCCGTGGACCTGGAGTCATAGACAGTTGTGAGCTGCCATGTGGGTGCTGGGAATCGAACCCTGGTCCTCTGGAAGAGCAGTCAGAGCTCTTAACCACTGAGCCATCGCTCCAGCCCCTCATATCAGCTTTGAGACCTTGGACAAGTCACCTGACCTCCCTGAGCTTCAGCTTCTTCATCTGTGAAATGGGGGCCACTGTCGGGAGAGTGAAGAGCATAGTGAATGCTCTGTCAGGGAATCTATGTACAGTGGAGCAAGATATTTGCAACTAAATGTATGCAGTGCACTTAGGTTCCTGTAAAACCTCCAAGCTCTTTGAGAAGTTTCTCTTGTACCACATTTGTAGCTTTGAAGAAAGTTGTTACCAAAATAAATTAATCTGAGGCTGGGGGCATGGTTTAGTGGCAGAGCCCCTGCCTAGAATCCCCCAGTGAGGGGCTGGGGTGTGATCAGTGGTAGAGCCCCTGCCTAGAATCCCCTAGTGAGGGGCTGGGGTGTGGCTCAGTGGTAGAGCCTCTGCCTAGAGTCCCCCAGTGAGGGGCTGGGGTGTGGCTCAGTGGTAGAGCCTCTGCCTAGAATCCCCCAGGGAAAAGCCAGCAGCAAGGTTTGTCAACAGTGTGCTTGGTTAGTATGTTAAAGGCCCTAGATTCTCCCTCAGGACAAAAAAGGTTAAGTAGACATTACGGGCGACTAAGAGGGGGAAGATGAGGAGGAAGAAGACAGAAGGCATTTTTGTGCCACCAGAGAGCTTCAATACCCAGGTCGCTCTTTGAATTGATGAGGAAACTGATCTCCAGTCTACCCGGATGACGGCAGCCGCCCCGACATCCCTTGGTCAGGCCTTTATCCTCATCATGCTGTCCCACACCTGGTTCAAAGTGAACCTGGAAAGCCCTCTTCCTCCATCAAGGCCCTGCACTGTCCCGAGGTCAAAGGTGTATTGGGCACACTATGTGCAGGACCTGCTGGCTGGTAGCTGCCAATCGCCTGGAATTTTATTTTGTTTTGCTCTGCTGTTGTCTTTTGTTGTAGTGGGGATTTTTGCTTTGTTTTGTTTTTGACTATGCCATGTCACCCAGGCTGGTCTAGAACTTGCTGTATAGCTGAGGTTGCCTTTGAACTCGTTCTGCCTCCCTCCTCCCAAGTACTGGGATGACAGGTATGTGCCACCACACAGCTTAACGGATAGGCTTCAATAAGTCAGTGAGTCAGAGCTACCAATCCATCCTTGCTCTGAGCCCAGCTACAGGCTTGCAGCTTCACCACATGGGGAGCTCTCTAGGTCTTCCCATCAGAATGGGGTAGAGCCCGCTTATTTGCCCCATCAGAATGAATCAGCCCTCCATTAGACTAAGTCAGGGCTCTGTGCCTCCGCCATCAGACTACATGAGGGACCTGTGTCTCTCTCCTGTAAGAATATGCCAGGTCAATGAGTGTGTCCCCTATCAGAACGGGTCAGACCTTGTATGTCTTCTCTATCAGACCGCTGTCTCCTGGGATTAAGGGCTTCATCCCCTCTGAACAGTAACTAGAGCCAGTGGGTCCATCCCAGGCGGGCTCAGCATCAGAGTTGAGAGTACCTTGAAGGTAGAGAGGCAAAGGGGTGCAGGGGTGCTGATAGGGGCTGGCTGGAGTCCCAGCCTCCAAAGCCACCACTTCCCAATTCTATCAATTAGCTAAAAACCCCGTGTCCCTCTAAGGAGTCTGGGCAGTTGGCCCCCACCATCTTCCTGGGGACCAAGTGTTGGATTTTGTTAGCTTTGGCCTGGCTGTGGGACACTCACCTCAGTCAGCCACTCCCTGCCTTGTCCCCAGAGAGGGCCTCTCCTCTGAGGCCTGGGAGACCCATAAAAAGCCCTGTGCTGTGGCTGCCTGCCATTGTGGGCAGTCAAAGGACTGTCTCCTTGTCTCAATTAACGGCTGCGACGGTGCCTGTCCCAGCCCACTGCCCTCCCCACTGCCAGCCTCTCACGCAGCCTTAGACAAGTTTGACGGTGCCTGTCCCAGCCCACTGCCCTCCCCACTGCCAGCCTCTCACGCAGCCTTAGACCAGTTTGCATGACAGGCCCAGCTGGAGCCCCAGGCCTGGAGCCCCAGCGAAGATGAGAACAAGATGCAGTTCGAGGTCCCCAGCAGGGCTTCAGTCGTCACTCTGACTTAGCCACAGACTAAGTGAGCCTCGTGCTTCAATCTCCTTGCCTGTAAAACAGGTCATCACAGCTAAAAGTGGTGCCCCTTTCTGTGAGCACCCAAAAGAGGTCATAAATAAACTGCTGTTCATCTCCAATACACAGGTCACATCAGGGCTTAGAGACACCATCCTCTGGTTCTACCACTGAGCCACACCCCAGCCCCTCACTGGGGATTTTAGACAGGTGCTCTGCCACTGAGCCACACCCCAGCCTCTCACTGGGGGACTCTAGGCAGGGGCTCTACCACTGAGCCACACCCCAGCCCCTCACTGGGGGATTCTAGGCAGGCGCTCTACCACTGAGCCACACCCCAGCCCCTCACTGGGGATTCTAGGCAGGCGCTCTACCACTGAGCCACACCCCAGCCCCTCACTGGGGATTCTAGGCAGGGGCTCTACCACTGAGCCACACCCCAGCCCCTCACTGGGGGATTCTAGGCAGGGGCTCTGCCACTGAGCCACACCCCAGCCCCTCACTGGGGGATTCTAGGCAGGGGCTCTACCACTGAGCTACACCCCAGCCCCTCACTGGGGGATTCTAGGCAGGGGCTCTGCCACTGAGCCACACCCCAGCCCTGAGTGAATATACGAGGCAAGGGCTCTACTAAAATACAGAAAGCAAATCAGCCCACTCATTTTCACTCCCTCACTCTGTGAGGGAGGCCAGATTTTAACGTTAAAGTTTAGGGGTAGCCATAGCCCAGGGTGCTCCATTTCACCACAGAACCACCGAGCTCAGGGATGTATTTACAGGGGAGCTCCCAGGGCCAATGAGAGGAGATTCAGAGATAACCCATCTTCTATCCCCAGACCCGGAGCTATGTCTCAGGAATATGGAGCAGTTAGAACTGGATCTATTCAAGTTTTCTTTTGCTGGGGTACCTGGGACAGGTATCACAAACTCAGTGAGCATCCTCTGACTCCTCAACACTGAGGAGAGCCCCCCACTTCTTTCCGGGGAGACTGCAGTGACTTCAGGACAGAACAAGACAAGCCTACCAGTGGGGTCGGCTGCATGTTGATCTGGGGGGGGGGCGGGATTAGAACGGGAGGAAGGCAGAGCTGACAGGTAGAAAGGGGAACTTGGAGTAGAAGTGAGTGGATGGGTATCGTCCTGAGAGTGGGCAGAGGGATCACAAGGGAGGGGTCAGTCACAGCGCTCGCCACTGTGCACGCAGAGGTGGAAACTGAGCCAGGGTCCGGGCCACTGTGTACAGCCAGGGGATAGTACCTGGAAGACTTATGTTTCCGTCTGTGGTTTATAACACAAAGGCCAAGCCAAGTATATCTATTTCCTGCTCCCAGCCCTCCACTAGGCCCCCAATCCTCACTCACCCTTGAGTTTCTCCCCAAACATGGTCAGGAAGACTGTGAAGTTGATGGGTCCTGGAGCTTCCTTCACCATGGCTTCCAACTCCTCGTTCTTGACATTTATGCGACCTGGACAGGGCGAGGGGACGAGTTCAAAGACAGCCTCACAGTGTCTCCTGCTTCTACTGTTCCACCCGCCTCCACCAGGCACTGTCCATCTACTAGGGAAACTTCAGGGAGAACACTGGAGTCTACAGGCTGCTGCCTCCACCCTTGCCCCCTCTTTCTGTCCGTCAATCCATCCATCCATCCATCCATCCATCCATCTTCCTAGAAAGCAGAGCCATCCATCCATCCATCTATCCATCCACCCACCCATCCATCCATCCGTCTTCCTAGAAGGCAGAGAGAGCCACCCACACACCCACCCATCCACCCACTCATCCATCTATCCATCCGTCCGTCCGTCCATCCATCCATCTTCCTAGAAAGCAGAGCAAGCCATCCACCCACCCACCCACCCATCCACCCACCCATCCATCCATCCACCCACCCATCCATCCATCCACCCATCCATCCATCCATCCATCCATCCATCCATC
>PVIU01030795.1:0-15652 GCA_004026605.1 Ondatra zibethicus | reverse complement strand
TTTTGGGGAACATGAGGGCAAAGTTTTCTAGGCTGCTTCCTGCTGATTGGGTTTGCTGGTAATCTTATGGGGATCCAAAGAAAATTTAGAATTATGGCCATATCTTGTCTGGAGCCTGGGTCATCTGTCAAAAGTCTTGAAGATGTTCTGAATGTAAAACTGAGAGAAAACTACAACAGAGGCACATGAAATATTGGACAATCTAGGCCATCTACTCCCATTGGAGATTTTTCTAGGTTTCTTCCTTGAGCAAACCTTATTTTTGTTAATAAGAAATGAATGAATGCAAAGCCTCTCATTTACTGTGGAAACAAAAGCAAAACCTTTTCTCCAAAGTAATCTATTTGTTTACTTAAATTTTGAAGTCAAAGCATTTTGAAAATATATAGACTAGATTAATTCAGCAGCATTTAAATAAAATGTCTTTTAGAAGCTGTTGCTCCTTCCTCAGCAGGTGAATAATTCAAAGAAAATAACATATAGTATCCAGATTCTCTGTGCATTTCCATCTTTACTTTTTTTATTTACTCTATTTCTTTTATGTTTAGTTTTAGTTTTTAGTTTCTTGAGACAGGGTTACTCCATGTATCTTTGGTTGTCCTGGATCATATTTCATAGGCCAGGCTGACCTCAGACTTACAGAGATCCACCTACCTCTGCTTCCCCAGTGCTGGGATTAAAGGCATGTACCACCACACTCTACTACTCTATATTATTTGTTTTTTAAGGACTTTCTCTATTCTTTTTCTTTCTCTCCCAAGCCTATGTCTGTCTTAAACACACTGTGAACTGTTTAGATGCCTTTTTAATCTGAATCTGTCTTTACTGTATATCTTTGTCTCCATCTGATCACATGAGTCTTTCATCTGCTAAATAAAATGACTAGGATGAAAGCTTTGAAACTGGTGTCTGACTCCACCCAATTTCTTAATTTTTTGAGAGTCTTTATGTTAGAGGTACTGGGAGGAACCACATTTCTTGCCACAGATCTGTGGAGTTTCTAGAACAATGTTACCACCAAGAATCAGGATGCCGGTTGCTCATGAACAACACCATTTAAATCTTTGATGCCAGGGCCACTTAAAAGAACTGTGAGGCTTTTGCTACTATCAATGAATTAGGAAGCCTCTTTTAAAGAGGTTGAGCATCTGTGCCTCTGTTCAGCACCAGCAAACAAAACCACTGGAGGAAAAACAGTTAGCAAGAAGCAGCACTTAACTCTGTCCTTATCTGTCTAGAATATTCTCCCACCCTTTTATTAAGCTTTCTCACCTTTATGTGGAAATTCTTGCCAAACGTTTGGGCACCATGTATAGATTAAAGCTTTTGTTCCAACAAGGTCCCACTGCCATTCAGCACCAAATAAATACACAGAGGTCTATAGTAATTATAAACTCTTTGCCTATTAGCTTAGGCTTATTATTAACTATCTCTTGAAACTTAAATTAACCCATAATTCATAACTATGTTTAGCCTTATGGCTTGGTACCCTTTCTTAGTAAGGTATTCTCATCTTCATTCCTCTTCTCAGAATACTCCAATTCTTGTTGCCCTGCCTATAGTTCCTCTCTGATCACTGGCCAATCAGTGTTTTATTAAACTAATATGAGTGACAAAACTTTACAGTTTGCAAGAGCATTATCCCACAGAATTTTACTTTGGGGATAGAATGTCACTAAAGCTGGCTGGCCTTGGGCTCATTTTTTACAACAATTCCTAAACTTTCTATTTTTCTTTGCATACTTATAACACAGAGATACTTATTCAACCATCTTCCTCTATTCCTTTCCCTACCCTTCCTCCTTCTTATATCACCATGAAATTAGTTGATCTGCCATTCTTAATAATCTTGGTCATGGTGCTCTGCATCAGAATGGTTCAAAAAGAAAGAGAGGCAAGGGCTGACTAAATTTAAACCCTTACCATGAGCTAAATTTAAAATTTTACTTTCTTCAGTTTCTTATCATGAATTTTGTCTTAGAGATGAACGTATGACTACAGAGGTTATGATTACTCACAGCTGGAAAGCATGTTAACACTAAAAGGAATTTCAGGGTTCTCATTACTCGATTACATAAAATTGGAAGATACACTCACATCATATATCAGCAAATAAGACGAAAAAAATGGAAAAATAAAAGTGATAAATTTAAAAAATGCAAGGACACAGATAAGATGCATTAGCATAACACAGAGGGGCAAAGAGTCTATCTGTTACTTGTTATTACTTCTGTTCATGCTTGATTTTTTTCTACAATATTGTTTAAAATGATTGTCTTTAAGGATATCTACTAGGGCCATTTCTCATAAATAATTTTAGCATAAAACATTCTTTATAAATTCAAACCAAAATGTTAGTTTTGTATGGCTTATCTTAATTAGCCTACATCTAAAATAACATTTAGCAAAAAGAATGTAATTTTGAGCATTAAAGTAGGAAACATATGAAAGACTTTATATTACAATTTAACATGATAATGTCTTTCAAGAAATATTGCTACTTTTTGTGATTCTTTTATTTTGGCTATTTGGCTCATAACATTTCAAATAAGATCTATAACTATTTTTACCAAGATTATTCTTCATCAAATTGTAAACATAGTGGGAAAACAATTTCTACTTCTTTATGAATTCATGTTTATTTATACATTATTGATTTCAATTTATACTGTGACAAGTCTTCATACACAGTTTAATGAACATTATTTGATAAGTGATGCGCATTTTTGTAAAGATCATTTGAATTGTAGCTCTCCTTATATAATATATATGTGCTAAATAATTTGAATATACAACAGAATATTATTGATATTCTAATAACTTAAAAAAATGCCTGAACTCAAGATAATGAACTATTCTGATATTTCATTTTAGTACTTATAAAAGTTCCATTGACTGAGTCAGATCCATTATATAGAATTAATCATAGATAGTTTTGCTATGAATGTAGTTGACTCTGCTTTCACTTCATGAATCATATTATACCAAAATGTCATATTAACAAGATTAAATAACAATTATCTTTACTATTAACTAAAAATTTAAATGATTAAAAATTTACAAATACACTCGTAATAACTAATATTTAAAATATATATTTACTTTCATATATGCTATAATTTTAAAATAACTCCCAATCATATAAAAAAGAATTTGCTATATTGACACACAAAATACCTTATTGCAAAAATAAACCTGCTTGATATTAAACTTTTGTATTAAAAAATTCCTACTACAGGGATAAAGGAAGAGTGACTAACTTTTAAAATAATAAATCATTGACAAAATGAAGGAAATGTGAGGTGCAGTTTACTAAGATTTTTATAAGATAACTATCGTAAACCAAATCTTCCTAAAGAGAATACTGCTTGATACTGTAACATGATGGAATGTGTAAATTGAAATCATTTACTAATGACAGAACACTTACAGTAAAATCCTTAATGCACAGGAGAAGATAAGCTTCCCTTTGTCTTTCTGGATTTATGCAGGCCATTTAGAAATGTGAACAATTTAAAGCTAGAAGTTCCTATGTTTTTACTAAGTACAATGCCCACTATTATCTAGAGATTTGCATAAAGAGATCAAAATGATGAGGTGATTTTGTACAGATTCCAAATTTCAATCACACCATCTGTAGGTGGTCTCAATAATGAGATCCTTTTTGCCCAGAAGGAATGAAAAAAAAAAAAGCAGGCTGGTTCTTTGCAAAATTAGGGGAAATTTTGCATCTAAGGACAGTATCTCCAATCATGAAATTACCTTTTATTGTCAAATCTCTCAAGTAATTTGCTTCTTTATGCATAAAAATAGATGTTTTAAATAAACTGAGTTTATTTTCAATGTCATTTGCATATATATATATATTGTGTATAGAATAGTTCAAATTATACACAGCTCTCAACTGGTAAATCTAATTTTGTTTTGCAATTAAATTTAAAATTAGAAATGTTTTTAAACAGGTATATAGAAAGGAGCTAAACTGTCCATCTACTTCATCTTTTTACTGTGTTACTCAGTCAGCAGGAAGCACCTGAGGAACTGATCATCAGAGACTGAGCAAGAAGCAGCTTACATCATGGTACAGGATAAGTCAGGTGTGGGAAAAATGCAATCATGAGACATACCATCATGTGATCAGCTGGAAGATCAATAAATTCACTAGAGCACTCTCCAAAAGGATTTAAAATATTCAAATCCAAAATAGTTCTAAGTGAACGTGATAGAGGGGGTTCTTTAAGAATGCCCAGAGGATGAAGCAAAGGATAGATTATAACTCACCATATAGGTGTGGGTCCTCTGCAACTACAGAAAGTGCTTTGAAATATTGATCCATCTCTCCAGCCATGTAACAATTTTAATCAAAGAAAAGAAATTGAGAATTCAGCATACATATTTTTCTTCACAAAGTAGATTTGTTTTTATTATTTTATGTATGTGTGTGCTTGTTTCTCAGTGGCTGCACCACCAATAAAGGCTAGAAGAGTGTGTCAGATCCCTTTTAACAACAGTTGTGGGTGACTTTTAGAGCAAGCGCTCACAAATCAGTATTTTTATTTATGTTGTGTTACTTGGAAGAATTATAAAAGCAATTCAAATGCCTCAGTGTTTTCAAGATTACAAAAACTACCATTGAATATAACAGTATTAGTTAATGGTTAATAATACTACTAAGGCACTATTCAAAAACATTTGGAAAACACTATTAAAGATACTTTAAATAAAAAATCCTGAAGAAAATAAACACTTGTTTCATTGAGTATAATTTCTATAAACTAGAAATAGCAGTTATGGGTAATTACAAAAGAGGAATCATGAAAAGACCAAGTGATTGATATGAGGTCTTGGAAACATTTTCTAAAATATTTTTGTTACTCATCTTTGTTCCTATAAAGAATGAGGAGGGGGAAGAAATCATACAAAACAACCAGAGTATTCAGTGGAGGCTATGATGATGGAATGAACACAAAATGAATACCAACTTGTCTCAAATTATCTACACACGAATGATTAAAAAGATAAAATTTAAAAGAGATTCAGAGGAAAAAATCATTTGTATTAGCCTGATATTAATCAAACTACATTTAAATTCTAATAGTCAAATAGAATGAAAGGAAAGGTAAAGTTCTGCTTTTGAATGAATGCTGTACATTTCCCTGATTTATACCTATAAATACAGAAGCAATAATTAATGTGTAAGAAACAACCACTTCTCTTAATGATGGAAACTAATAAGGACTATTTAGACATGTTAAAAACTATACAAGAGTACAATCATAACTTATTTAGGTTTTTCTTCTTATCTCATGTGTTGTAGACTTGGACTATCAATTTGATTTAAAATAGTATCCTTGTAAACAGAGTCAGCTCATTTGTTCCTGGCCACCCATATCCAAACAATCACACAGAAATTACATTAGTTGTAACATTGTTTGGCTTACTTGTTCAGGCTTCTAATTAACAAATCTGACCCCTTAAATTATCTCATTTGCATTAATCTGTGTATTGCCATAAAGCTGTGGCCTACAGGCAATGTTTCAGCGTAAAGCATCTCTCTCCTTTGGTAGCCACATGGCATCTCCCTGACTCTGCCTATTGTCTCTCCATGTCTTTTCCATTCTGGCTATATTCTGCCCTGCCATATGCCAAAATGGCTTTATTCATTAACAAATAAGAGCAACACATATACAGAACATCTCCACAACATCTCCCATTTTCTACCTAAATAAAGAGTAAGGTTTGAACTTTAACATACTATAATTACATCTATCAAAATAGCTGTCAAGCAAAAATTCTAGTTACAATATATAGTCCATTTACATTTGGCAAATTAAGGAAAATACTCTATCATCTATCCTGTTTTTGTGAGTCTAAAGTTTATATCCAATTTATCCTTTATCATAACTAAGGAAAACTATAGCTGTAACTATCTGTCTTCAACTCTTCAAAGACCCAAAAAGGATATAATATTATTTAAGTAAACAGGAAGTGCATTGTTAGCAACTTCCAAGACTTTACAAGAATTTACAGAGACATCTCACTGTCTGGACTGCTCCCCAAATTCTTCTGTAACATTATAGAATCCTTCTTCAGTCTACAGGCCCATTGTATCCAGCAGACTTTTCCATGAACAGGAAATTTAAAGATCTGTTCTGCCTTGCAACAGCATAGTTCATCAGTTTCTTTCTTCTGTGTCCTGCAGAATTCTGTGGAACAGTAGCCCTGAAAGACCATCCCATCTTTTGGAAAGATCAGCAGTCACTTTTCTGTGGGGCTTGCATGTCCAGTTCATGTATCATACCATCAAGCAGTTCAGGCAAGAGCAGTTTTTTGCTCAAATGGCAACCTTGTCATATTGAAAGCAAATTCCATAATGAGTTTCTGCACAACCTCTCTGAAGTAATTGGTGCTGCCAGAAGCAGAAATGTCTCACTGTTAAGAAAAGCCTAAATTCCTTTTTTATTGATTTTATTGAGCTAAATATTTCTCTCTGCTCCCTTCCTTTCTTCTCCCCTTCCATTCAAACTTCTCCAATTGTCCCTATGTTTCCAGTTTATGCAGGAGATTTTGTCTTTTTCTATCTCCCATGTATATTAAATCTATGTATATCTCTCTTAGGGTCCTCATTGTAAGTTCTTAAAACCTTTTAAATGCCATATTCTGTTTGTTTTGAAGTGTTGAAGATTTTCTCTCTAACTGAAATATATCTCTATGTATCTATAAAACCTAATTAACTTGAGTGTAAATTTGGCTATGATAAATGACTATCTATTAATCTGTAATTTTTAATTATTCAATATGCTTTAAATGAGATCTATAAATGTAATGTAGTAAACAAGAGTAGTATTATACATATAAAAATTGACCTTAAATTTGTATCAAAAGACCAAAGTCCCTACCAATATAGTATTCATTTCTATATCATGTCCCCCTTTAAATGAAAAGAAAATTAATAAATAATCATTTTGGGAATAAGGGTATTGTTTCTCCAAAATACTTCCTGCTATTTATTGGGTAAAGTATTTTTTGGGTTCACAGAGATCTTTTGGGGGTCTTGTTCCATCAAACCACATTAGCCTGTAAGGAGTCCACAGGTTCCCATCCTCTGTGAAAACAAAAACAGAACCTCTTTTCCAAAGTAACATATCCTTAGATTGAAATATTGAGGTCAAGATACCTTTAAAATATGTATGTTGATTTAACTTAGCAACTTGTACAATGAAATGTCTCCCTGTACTTAGCTCATTCACAGTGAAAAAATTCAAAGAAAAACATAATAGTATATACACAATTCAGACTCTCTGTGTATTTTCCATCTTTATGTGACTTTTATTTTACTCTATTATTTTTTAATATTTATTATCTTTACTTCTCTAATTTATGACTGACTGTACTATTTCTTCTCTCTCTCCTAAGTCCATGTATATTTATACAACACTGTGACACATTCAGAAGTCTTTTTCATCTGAATGTGTCTTTCTGTGTATCTGTAATCATTTTCTGCCAAAAGAGTTTTTTGTTTTAATGCTAAGTGGGCATGGTTAAAACCAATTCTGAGGCTCTGCATGTTGGCTTTACCCCTTACAACATGGCAGAGATATGTTCACTGCCTCTGCAAGCCACACTAACTGCTTAAAGCAATTTATAAAATGCTGCTCACAGACCCCGTTTAAGTGTTCCATAACCACACCAGCATGAACCAGGAAGCCTGTTCTTAAAGGAGCGGTGCAGTTTTTGCTGCTGATGTTGAGACAGGAAGCATTCTCTTAAAGCAGTCATGCCTCTGCTTGCCTCTAACAATCAGAACCCATCAAAGAAAATGCTGTTTCCAAGAAGTCTTGCTTAATTCTATTCTTTTGGGTCTAAAATTCCTTCCCAAGCTCTCTCAGGTGTTATGTGGATGTAGTTGACCCATGTTGATGCCATTGTGGAAACAGACTATTCTTTCATTCCCAGCCACTCAGACCCAAATAATAACACAGAAACTATATTAATGAAAACTCTTTGCTTATTAGCTCAGGCTTCTTATTCATTAACTCTTACATCTTAAATTAACCCATTTCTGTTCATCTCTGTAAAGCCACAAGTCTGTGGCCTACTGGTAAGGTTCTTGCATTCAGGTGTCTTTCTCCTTTGGCAGTTATATGGCATCTCCCTAACTCTGTTTACTGTCTCTCCATATCTCTTCCAGCCAGGCTAAATTCTGCCCTGTCATAGGCCAAAATAGCTTTATTCATTAATCAATAAAGGCAAAACATATACAGAAGAACATCCCACATCATATCCCAGTTAAAGTTTCTATTGCTGCAGTGAAACATCATGACAAAAAATCAAGTTATGGGGAAAGGGTTTATTTAGCTTATACGTCCACACCCTAACCCATCACTGAAGCAAATTAGGACAGGAACTCAAATAACACCAGAACATGGGGACAGGAGTTGATGCAGAGGCCATAGAGATGTGCAACTTAATGGCTTGCATAGTTTACTTTCTAGAACATAGTACTACAAATTCAGGGATAACACCACTGCAATGATATGTGCCTTCCTGCAGCAATCAATAATTAAGGGAATGCCTTGTAGCTGGATCTTATGAAAGCACTTTCTCTATTATATTTTCCTTTTTTCAGATGACTTTAGCTTGTGGGAAGATGACTTGAATTAGCCAGGACAACTGACCCCATGTCAACTTGACACAAAAATATCACTGTTAAACCATAACATTTTTTCTTGCTCTTCTGTAGTATCAAACATTATCAACATCACCATATACAGCGTTTTACATACTGGAAAAGCCATCTTTAAAAATTTAGTCTTTAAATTACAAAATCAGTCTTTAAATCCACAAATTAACATTAAAATTTAATCTCTTTTAGAACACAAACTCCCAACTACGGGCTCCCCAAAATCAAAAATAATGTACATTCTTTCTTAATTTAAGAGGCAAGAATAAAGGCATAGTCACAATCTAAGGACAGCAAAATCAAACTCTACAGGTGTAAATAAATCATTAATTATCTGGGATTCACTCGTGATCCTTGGGGCTCCTGCAAAATGCTTATGTCCCATCTTTGGCCCCACCCTCTGCAGCACACAGATTTTCTTCTGGGTTCAGACTGGCTATGTTCCATACCTGCTGCTGTTCTTGATGGCCATACCATGGTACTGGCATCTCCAAAATGCTGAGGTTTTCTCTACCACTGGGATGCACTTTCACCAATAACCTCTCCTGGACTCTGCAAAAACTCCAACCCTGACACACAGTGCCAAATCTTAATTATTGCCCATGTTCCCATTGTTGTCTTAAAAAATCTGTCTCACCTGTGTGACTCTACACTACCAAGTTCCTCTGCTAACAGAAGTTACATCCTTAAGAAAAACTTCTCAGAAGACTTCACTTCAATGATGCTGGTCTCTTCTTTATCACAGATGATTCTTTAATCACAGATCAGCATCCATTATGCCAGCAAAAAAAGATTTCACTTTAGTGTTTCAAACATATTGTTAATCACAGATGTTTCTTTAGCCCCAGCTAACCATAATTACAGATTCGTAACTCAAGTGGCCCAGTGGTTTGAATAAGAATACTGCCGATGTACTCTTATATTTGAAATTTTACAAACAGGGGAGTGTGAAAATAATTAGAAAGATTAGGAAGTATGAACTTGTTGGAGGAAGTGTTTCACTGGGAATGGACTCTAAGGTTTCAAAAGCCCCTGCCAAGTCCAGTGTCTCTTTCTGCTTGCAGATCAGAATGTAGCACTCAGCTGCTGCTCCAGCAAACCTCTGCTTCCTGCTCTCTGTTATGATGATAATGACTGACCCTCTGAAACTGCAAGCAAGACCACAATTAGGTGATTTTTTTCCTAAGGGTTTCTGAGATCATGGTGTCTCTTCACAGCAACTGAATAGTGACTAAGTTAGAATTTGATACTAAGGAGTGGGGGTATTGCTGTGATAAGCCTGACCATGCTACTTGTTGGTAGAATGTGGACTTCAGGACTTCAGCACTAGAAAAACAGTTGAACACTTAAAGAGGCACTTAATGGGCTATTGTATGTAGCAGGCACATGAAAGGCAAGAGTGCTGAGAACTACTTATGACTACCTGGCTCAAGACTTTTCAAAGGTTAAGAATATTAATAAGTGATCTGGTGATTGTCGTTATGCTATTTAGGCCAAGAATGTGGATGTTTTCTTACCTGGTCTAAAGAAAATTTGCCAGAGGGTAAAATGAAGAATTTTGGATTCATGAAATTAACAGAAGATATTTTAAGACATCCTAGTATTGACTATGACCTGTGATTTTTAGTAATTACTCTTATACAGATTGATAATAAGAAGGAGCAAGCTGGACAAAGGGAAATATGAGGAGAAAAGAGTACCAGAAAATGTAATGGAGCTTAGTTCTGTGCTCAAAAAGACAGTAAATTTAAAGAACAACCTGATGCTAAAGGAAAAATGGGGTAGTAGACCCAGGGCAAAACCCCATTCATGTTTCCGAAATTTGTGAAAAGGAATTAAAGGAAAGCGTAAGTAGTGAAGGAAGCCATCAACAAAAGAAAGTT
This sequence comes from Ondatra zibethicus, assembly GCA_004026605.1. Taxonomy (NCBI): domain Eukaryota; kingdom Metazoa; phylum Chordata; class Mammalia; order Rodentia; family Cricetidae; genus Ondatra; species Ondatra zibethicus. Next base: position 5,086 of record PVIU01030795.1, on the reverse strand, counting down.
AATATATGTATAATTGTCCAGGAGTTGGGGGCATGTTCCAGCCACATAAGGCAGCAGAATTTGCTAGTTTCAATCAAGTTGTTCTGACTTAAGAGTCAAGTATACAAGAAAGGGGTTATGGACTCTTACTCTGTGTCTAAGGAAAGACAGTGAAGCCAGGCATGTGTTAGGGGTGTCTATGCTTGGAGGCCCCACGAGGCCATTATATGAAGGTGTGATGGTAAAGCGTGAAATGTGTTAGAGACTCAAAGATGCTGGAGATGCCATAATTGTGAGATATCTTCCAGCAAAAGCAGAGATTGGGTGTAGAATCAGTCCAAGGGGAAGATGCAGATTACAGGGAAAATCCCAAAAGGAGTTGGAGATCTGAAGATCCCTTTGACAGAAGCCATAAAAATATAGAATTTCAATTTTGCAATTTTGGGTTTCAGACTTACCTTCTCACTATACTTCCTTCATCCCTTTCAAAATAGTAAATGCATATTACATGTTGGAATATTTACATAATTTGAGTTCTAAAATCAAGGAATAGAAATAGAAGACAGAAGCTAGAAAAGTTCCAAAAAGAACTTGTAAAAAATTAAATTTGGATTTAAAATATTAAACATTTATATGTAAAATATCAATCTATATGTTTGAAAAGGTAAATGAAGCCCACCTACACAAAAATCATCATTACATATTTAGTGAGATACCATGAAATTAAGCTTCTAAAGAGAAATGTCTTCAAAATGTATAGGAAAATGAGATATTTTCATGCGCAAACAGTTATCAAAGACAGTAGACTCTTAAACAAGAAAGATGAAGGATATATGCATTATTTCCAAGTCTAGAAACAAAATGATTGTGCCAGAATACTATATTCTTAAAAAATGTCTTTCTGAAATAAAAGGACAAATTAGACTTTCCCTTGGAAGAAAAGTTAAGAGAATTTGTTATCAGCAGATACAACACTTTAATATTATGTAGAACAAGTCAGTAAAAGACAATGGAAAGGCACAGAAAAACACCTTAAATGCTAATACATTAAAAGGACACTCGATAGAAATGGCATGAGTTATTGATTAAAAACTGATTTGTGGTACAGCAAATTAACCACTATATGCTGCTTCAAGATACCACCTCAACTTGAAATCATGAAAAAATCTAATATAGAACAAATGAACCTAAAAAAGTGAAAATGGATTTAATATTATTAGATAAATTTGACTGAAGAATAAAGGTTAGAAAGAGACTAAGAGACAGAAACAGAGACAGAAAAAAAAATAATCTCTGTCAAGACACCAAAAAGATACAGACAACTTACAGAAGTGGCATCAAACTTGTACATGTACATTTTCCTATTTGTATAAAGTTCTAAAGAAAGCTTTGACCCTGCCCAAATGCCTTGGCTGTATTTAACACTCAATCTATTTTAGCAATATTATCTTAGTTACATTGTTTTAACCTTTAATATTTCATTGTTATCTCAATCAGAAAGCAAGAATAACAAAAATACATGGCTATTTCACATAATTATTGATAAAATTGAATTAAATGAGATAATTTAAATCTGATGAATATCAATGGCTCTAGCTGATGCACTTGGAAAGAGACTTTTTATAAGCAGTGAAATCAACATGCACATAAGATTTAATTGTTATAACCACATATATATATACACATGGAAACATATGTATACATACACGCACATGTGTGTGAATATGTATAAAGTATAACAGCATTATTAAACTTCCTTTTTTTGTTTTTTTCGAGACATGGTTTCTCTGTAGCTTTGGAGCCTGTCCTGGAACTAGCTCTTGTAGACCAGGCTGGCCTTGAACTGACAGAGTTCTGCCTGCCTCTGCCTCCCAACTGTTGGGATTAAAGGCGTGTGCCACCACTGCCCAGCCATTTTTGAACTTTCAAAAAACCTCTAGTGTTTAAATTAATCTGTATAATATCTGAATTTAAAGTCTCAGGGTGCTCTTGCTATCTTTCTGTCCTGATTGAGAAAGAAACTTTTAATTATTGTGTGATGTGTTATCTGGACAGCTGTATGTTTTATCATGTAGGCTTGAACCCAAGGTGGAGTTTAAATAATTCCCACACAATTTAAAAAGTTCACGTATTACTTAAAACCGTGAAAACAACTAGTCATAGCACAAGCTACACAGTGCAAAGCCTTTGTTAATTACCCTTCCTTTTCTGTAACAAGTTCCTGACATCAGAATATGTTAGCTTTGCTTGGCTCCCAGATATAAAGGATTTAGACCACAGTGTTTGAACGCCTGGAAAAATAGTACAGCTTGATACTAAGCATAGGACAGAATTAAGTTTCTCATCTTATGGCACCTGGGAACAGAAAAAGGAAAGATTCCAAACATACCTTCCATTATATGGATTACTTACTCTATGCATAGCTGCCAAAGTTTTCAAATCTTCCTGATTGCTCCAAGCTGAATGCACACATTCAACACGGGAGACTTTTGAGGACATTCTAGAATCAAACTGTAGAAATTTTATAGCCCGATACTCAGGACATACAATATTTTCTTTATTTCCTTCATGTTTCCCTAAACAATTCCTGAATCAGAACCTGTCCCTGTCACTTGAGTTGGATTTTGGAAGCCTGTTCCCTATGCTGGGTTGCCCCGCCCACCACTGATGCAGGGGGAGAATCTTTGCCAGGCCTCAATTTGATGTGTCATGCTTTGCTGATGGCTATGGGAGGCCTGCCCCTTTCTGAGCAGAGAAGGAGGAGTAGTGGAAGGGGAAGAGAGTAGATGGGAGGTGGGGGAAGGAACAGGAGGAAGGAGGGAGGGGAAACTGTGGTAGGTATGTAAAATAAATGAAAAAAATTTAATGAATAAAAAAAGAAAAAGAACCCCCCCCACCCAAATTCCTAAGCCCTGTATTTACTGCCTCTTTCTTCTCAGAACTTGTACTGCCTCATCCTGACTTCCATGTCCCCACCAGCAGCACAACTCCAGGTGAAGGTTTAGTGAAAATAAATAGACATTTAATTGCACCATTGTCAGATTTTCAAGTATGTTTAAAAATTAAACTGTGCACAATAGATATTTTCCAGTCTTCCAAGTTTCTATTGGCAGAATAGATGTCTTAAATCTCAAGGCAAATTATCTAGACAGCAAATAATAATCAGAGTGAAAATCCATAAATAAGCCTCTCTGTTGTCATATTTTATAATAAAATCTGCTTTATCTGCTCCCTTATAATTCCATATACTACTAATGTATTTTGAAGTTCTCTTCTTTTTCAAAATAGATAATCTAACTTTAATCATTTATTTCCTCTAGCTACTTTGGTCATCATTCATAAGAAGGTGTTGATTAAAACAAAATATTCCTCATAGATTTTGCTTTCTGATTACTTCTACCAGGAATTGTTCAGCAATTTTTCATCCCCTAGGGACATTCACACATTTAAATTGTAACTGAAGGGTTAGCACGCACAATACCATTTCTTTAGTGAAAACTGAGTAAGGCAATAAAATGATATTTGCTGTTTTAGCTTATCTAAATATTTTAATTATGAAATGTTGAAATAACAAAATATTTCATAATGAATATGTACTACATTTTAAAGGAATTATATTTCTAATCACAACATGAACATTATTTTATTTTAATCAAATCCTCATTATCATCACATGTTTATTTAATAAAAGCTACTTAAAAACTGACAGGAATCATATTCTGTATCATAACTGTTAAAATTTTATATTTGCTGTTATTTAGTTAGATAATTACTAATAAATGGATGAGTCCAATGTTTATAAACAGTTATAATTATCCAGATGCTACAATAAGAAACAAGCTACTTAAATGAATTAGAGATAAGTATTGTCTTGAAGAGACCCTATTTCTGTTACAGAGAAGGACACCTGGGATAATTATAATCCTTTGTGTGAAAGGAAGTGGTTAATTAAAAAATAAAAAGTTCTGTTGGCAGACAAAAAAGGAGTTGATTTAATAATTATGGGTTAGTAATGCTGTTAAGATAATTATATCTCTTTTAAGCAGACAAAAGAAGTCATCTTCAAGTGGAGACCAGGATGGATAGAAACATACAAAATGATAGATCCGCATTTGTTGGAAACATTCCTGAGAACATAGGAAAACTTGAGTGGTAGTAAAACGCAGTAACAAATGTGATAGCTTTACTGGGTTTCTATTTTGTGAGAAAACAATAATAGAAGACAGATAAAGCAAGTTGGAACTTGTTTACAAGTGTCAGATCTCAATAATGCTGCGAGATGCCTATCACAGTCCAGAGGGAAGCCTTTGCTGAGCTATTGCAGGGTGATTTAAAGGATTACTCAAACTAAGAGGAAGGAAAAATAAATGCGCTTGTTAGATAATAAGATGCAATATTTCCGTGGTAGAGTTAAATAATAAGGAATATTTATAATAATTAATTATGACTTATATACGCCTAAGAGTCTAATAGACTGAAATCCTAAGAGCCTCTTGCAACAGTAATCACAAGAGTATAAAGTCACCTCTCTATCTTTCAGGGTCAGAGATCTGTCATTGTGTGTGTTTGCCTGAGTAGATTTATGTAAGATAATTTAATGAAAAAGAAATATGAACTGATAACAGCAATAACAAGGACCATATTACACAGTAAGTTGTGTAGCTGTTTATCTAGGCCATTGGCACTTCATATATTCTCTTCTTTATGAATTTCAGACATCTTATAATTTCTTTTATGGTTACCACTTCTAATAATGTGTACTCTCTTAGGAACATTTTAATAATAATGATAATATGATTACTACTAGTAATAATAATAATAATAAATTATTCAAAGTAGTTTGAAGAAATATTGCAGAAAACTGCATAAATGTTAGCTGCTATTATCATTATAATTTATTCAAATTATTTTTACATGAATAACAATTTTAGCTTTGCTTATATGTTGGTATCTTATCATTTTCATTAAAATTATAAAGTAATTTGAAATGTAAATTGGTTAGATACAGATTCTAATGAATCTTTGGACATTGCCCTATGTTTGAATATACATATGAGTTTTAATTACAGGAAGATGAGTACAGAGAGCCTGCATGGAATCATTCATA
>PVIU01030794.1:0-15668 GCA_004026605.1 Ondatra zibethicus | reverse complement strand
TTTCTGTTTCTGTTACTCATATCCTCAGTTGTAGGGTCATATGAAATATAATGCCTTATCCTCATCTGAAGTGATGATTTCACACTAGTTTGCTGTTAATTATGTGATGTGACATTCTTCTCTTTTAGTAATTCATTTAGGAAAACTAGATAAAGAAATTCAAATTGTCTTTGTGATCTTATCATGTTGACACTTGGTGATAAATGTGTAATTCTAAATGCTAAATGGTATTTTTCCCATAGTGTCTCAGCATAAAGAGAATTCTTTAGTTTACCTCTGTTTATTCATTTATAAGTATAAAATATTGCCGAAACAGTAACATTATTCTCAATAAAACTATCTTTGAGAAGATGAGGGATTGATATATTCTCAAATGTCACAGCAGAATTAAAAGCAATAGTGTCGAATTCTTAATGTGAAGGAAGTTATCTCTCAGTGATCCTCAACTTTCTCAATACAGATTTTTTGGTTAAATTTACAACTCCGTGGCTCTCCAGTGGCAGATGATGATGGCCTATAACAAGTATTTAAATTCTTGTACTGTCCTATCCATTCTCCACAAACATAAAGCAATACATCAATTTCTGGGAGAATTTCCAGTACTGGGCATGTGTTTGTGTGTGTGTGTGTGTGTCTGTGTGTGTGTGTGTGTGTGTGTGTGTGTGTTAATAACAGTTTTATTCAAAGATTGGACCTGTTTTTAGACTTCAGAAGTAGATGCATGTGTTCAATGAAAAGTACATATGAAAGTTCATGGGGTCAGGATTTGCTCCTCGTTCCTCTAGGAAAACACTGAAGCACCTTGTCCGTCAGAACTCCTAGATGACAAGGGCTCTCCATGATGCCTCCTTAAGAGAGAAAAGTGAAACTTTGAAATAAATACTTCTGGTGACAATGATCACAACAAAGCTTAAGATGTGATTACATGAGGAACTCTTGCAAAGTTTATGTGACCTTTTCCACAAAAAAAATGGATTATATCAATTGAGAAACAATCCCTGGATCAATGTCTAGGGAGGAAGATTCTGGGTTAACATCATAACCTGAGGGATTTGGGTGTGGTCTGGCCCCATAGATAGTGCCCATCATGAGGCTATTAACTACATCCTATCATGCCAGGGAGAGATGAGTATATATCCCTTTTGCTTGAAGAGATAGCCCCACATGTTTAACATTCTTGGTTTCCTTAGCTTATATCTATGAGTACAAGAGCACAAGGACCCCCTTGCCCTCTAAATACAGAAAGCACCTTGTCATTCCCTATGAGTCTGAGGTTGACTTCAGCATGACCAGTCCATGCTGAAGTCAACAGCAAACATGCCCTAAGCGCTTCTGCACTCTAGACCATTGATAGTTTAATTAAATCTCTTAAAACTACAAGAGACAAATCTGTGCCTTCATTTCTTCTTACTCTTTGTGAGTATGCAGCTGCTCAGTCATGCCTTTTCTCCATTTGAAAAAGATACAATGAAGAAATGAAGTGGTCAAGCTATTTACTCAGTGTTACCAAGATAGAATTGAAAATAGAAAGACATCAACACGAAATATTAATTCATCATTTGTCTTACATATATTCACTATTTTCCCAGAGAGTCAAAAGACACCAATATACCTTCCAAGAACTGTGATAAAAGGCGTCTGTCATTGTCAGTGAAATTGAAGTTCGAATGCTCATTTTTGCAATTCACTCACTAGTACAAGTTTGCTTTTGTAATGAGCTTAAGAACCCACTGTATAAGAACATCATTCATGTTTATGGGAAAAGACAGAATGTTTTGGCTCCCAAGCTGACAAATTGCTTTCTGAAAGATGGTATGTTCCTGTCACTGACTAGAAAAACTAGTTTGGAGAAAAAAAAAGTCTTGGAGACTTTGTACCCAATGTTGTATTTCTCCTTGGCAGTTTGTATAATCTGTCGTTAGCCTATAATTGTGTGGCAATGCTTTACCTTCCTATCAATATGTTCACATAGGTGTAGCCAAATGGAGAAACACAAATGTAAACTAAATTTCCTTTGGGGAAAAAAGGGGGAAATGAGGGAGGGAGAGAGGAAGGAAACAAAAATTACTCTTTTTTTTCTAGATGTATTCCCATTTTCCTTAGTGATAAACATGAAAATAAGCAGTGCGGATGAGCATGCAGAGTGAAGCAGAAGTGTTCCCCATCAGTGGCCACTGTCTCCTGCTTCTTTGCCACCCCCTTCTAGGGCTTGGGTGCTTATTGACTCCTCTCCTGTCTGTTGACTGCTAAAGTCTGACGGGTTGCCTACTTCATAGGAGATTCTATTAAGCACATGGAAAGCTTTACTCAACGAATGTCCCAATTAAAGCAGTAACTTTCTCTTTTCCACTACTGATAAGATATTTCTAGATTATTTCCATGTCCTGTTTCAATGAAATATTTTAATGATATACATTGTGATATATAGATATAAACAATTAACATTTGAAAAGACATTCAAATATATCCTAACTTGGAGTATTTAGTTAAATGTTTTTAAAGCAATTTGGGAACAAGGCTTAAAATTCTTTCTCTTCTTTTCTATGAGATTTTGATTAAAAGATTAGCTATACTTTTCAGTGAGATATTATATCAGTTGCCATATAGTTAGAAAGAGGAAATAATATTATATTCATGTTATAATAATTGTTATTTTTAAAGGTGTTTGAAAATTCTGAAAGCTTACAAAAGAAGGGGGCTAGCAGAAAGAGCTGAGCTGCTAAGGACAGTGAAGGGAAGCCACGGAGCTGATGGCTTTGCTTGTTCTACTGGAAATGCATTGCGGAGTGTTGTGATGATCCTTCTCACCCTTCTCTCCCTATAATGCCCTCAGCAATGTAGATGATTGATGTTCTTGAATACACACATGTCCTTAGAAAATATATACTGTTAAGCTGCTCATGCAGAAGTTAATATTGTATTCCAGTTACATTTTCCCTTTCGTTTTCACCATTCTTCTAATCTTCATATTTGTCTAATTTCTACTCACTCATTACTTTTAATATGGGGTTTCATGTTTGAAATAATATATTTTACTTGCCTACCTCTTTCATTGCACATAAGTAGGTTTAATGTTAATACACAGGCAATGAATAACTGTAAAGTGACTGTCCTCTGTACAATACCAGGGCAACTGCACATAGGATCCAACCATGGTTGTGACATCATGCATAAGATCTGTACAATCCTAAGCCACATCAAGTCCTTGCATACATAGAGAATAGAGTTAGACATGAAGCTGTATTTCCAGTGTGGTAGCTAGTTTTATGTCAACTTGACACAATCTAGAAACATCTGTGAAAAGAGAACTTCAGTTTGAAAATTCCCCTACCATATCAGTCCATGTGGCAAGCCAAGGCACATTTTCTTTATTAATGATTGATGTGAATGGGCCTATCCCTGAGTAGTCATTTCTAAGCCTGGGTATGTGGTCTGGGATAGTATGTGCCATGAGAGAGCAAGTCAATTAGCAGGCTTCCTCTTCTCCATGAGTCTGCATCAGTTCATGCCTGAAGGTTGCTGTTTGACTTACGTGGATGATTGACTACAAGCTGCCAGATGGCATAAACCCGTCAATCCTCAAGTTCATCATAGTAACAGAAATGCTAAGACATCTAGTCAAAGAGCTATTAGTAATTATTAGCTGAGGGAAAAGGAAATGTCATCTTTCTTTAAGAGCATAACACATTTGAGTTGACCAGGTTCTAGGATGAACACATATCAAAGAATATTTGGTCGACAAAAATTGGCCTTGGTAGGGAAAAAGAAAACAAATGACAGAAAGTGAATGGGAAGGGAAAAGGGGGTCGATCTGAAAAGAGGTGGAGGAGGGTTAATGTGACTAAAACACATTCACTAAATTCTCAAAGAACTAATAAAATAGATTTGAAAATACAGTTGTAAAAGCATTGGCATGTTTATGCTCTGGAGTGATTATCAGAGAAGAAAGTATCAAATAAATCAAATCAACATAAAACATATTAACTTAACAGGTCTGAATGTATTTGGAAGTAGAGAGACTATTTCACAACCTTTAAGGCTAAAGAAGTAATAGTAACACTATATATCACAAAACTATGAAAGTGTCTTAGTAGGGATATTTGGGGTCCAGGAACAGGGCCCTCTTCTGGATTCAGATTAGATACTACAGCAAGTGAAAAGCACGTTGGGCATCTGAGGGTGAACAAACTCTCTACATGCAGTTCCAAACAAACCTTTTTATTCTTCTGCCTCTATTCTAACTCTCCTGTCCTAATTATAATTCCTCCCAGTTTCTTCTTCTCCAGCCTGAAAACTCTTCTTACAAGAGCCTTGAAGCAGTAAAAAAAGTTATAAAAGTTATCTCTCATTGGTCTGAAGAACGTGTCTAGGGCAAGCATTAAGGAGCCAAGTCACTTACCATGACAACACAAGGTTTTCAAGGTTACAGAAGTAATACTGTGACCAGACAGGGGCGGGGGCAAGCTCAGAGAGACAGTGCTCAGGAAAAAAACTTTGAGACATCAGTCCGTTTTTTAGCAGACTTGGCAAGTGAAGAATTGGCCTACTTTTCTTAGAGTGCTTTGTGTAGCCAGCATTGGTTAGACACCTGCGACTTTGACCTTGTGCATAGATGATGTAAAGTTCTACACTTTCTACCCACCCCTCGATCCACTCTTCAGAACTGGTAAGGCCTCCCATAGGGAGTCAACAAAGCTTAGCATATCAAGTTGAAGCAGGACCAAGCTCTTCCTCCCTGCATCAAGGCTGAGCAACAATCCTACCATAAGGAACAGGTGCCAAAAAACCAGCTCATGTGCCAGGGCCAGATTCTGGTCCCATTGCTAGGGGCCCCACAAACAGACCTAGCTATACAACTGTCACCACATGCAGAGAGACTACTGCAGTCCAATGCAGCTCCCTATTTCTGGTCTAGAGTCCCTGAGCTCCCACAAGTTCACTTGGGTCAGCTGTCTCTGTGTCTTTTCCTATCATGACCTTAAACCCCATCCCTTGATCATATAGTCCCTCCTCTTTTTTCGACTGGACTCCAGGTGTTCAGCCCAGTGTTTGGCTATGGATTTCAGTATCTGTTTCCATAAGTTACTGAATGAAGTTTCTATGATGACAATTAGGGTTGTCACCAATCTGATTACAGGAGAAGGACAATTCAGTTCCCTCTCCACTATTGCTAGGAGTTGTAGCATTCTTTTGGATTTCTGGGAATTTCCTTGGCAACAGGTTTATTCTTAACCCTATATTTGCTCCCTCTATCAAGATATCTCTTTCATTGCTCTCCCTACTTATCCCCAGCAACTCCACCACTGACGGTGGGAGTGCATACTTGTACAGTCACTTTGGAAATCAGTATGACAGTTTCTCTGAAAATTGGGAATAAGTCTAACTCAAAACCAATCAATAATATTCTTGGAATATACCCTAAAGATGTTCAATCATACCATAAATACACTTGTTTAAATTTTCATGGCAGCATTATTCATAATAGCCAAAACTTGCAAACAACCTAGATGTTCATCAACTCAAGAATGGATAAATAAAGAAAATGTGGTACATTTACACAATGGTGTTGAAAACCAATGACATCATGAAATTTGCAAGTAAATGGATGGAACTAGAAAAAAATCACCCTGAGTGAGGTAACACAGACGCAAAACTTTATCTTAAGCATGTGTAATATATCAGAGAGCTAAGAAAGTGACATTTTATAGTTATTTTATTTTTAATATTATAAAATAATTACATAATTCCCCCTTCCCTTTTTTCCCTTCAAAGAATCCCATACTATCCCCCATTCAGTTGATCTCTTTCAAATTCATGTGCTCTTTATTTTAATTGAGCAAACTGATCTTAATCTGAAGTTTATCCTCTTGTCAGTAACTGAAGATAGGAGACTGTCATCTTTAGAAAACAATAAACATGGTAAACGATAAGTGAAAGAATTAAAAAATATGCCATTAAAGAAGGAAACCAATGGTTAGGTAAAAGGATGAAAAATAACTAGGAGAGTGGAAGCAGATGTGTTGCACAAATAAATAGAATATTTAGAATAAGACAATAAAAGAAAATAATATTTAAATCATTATTAGAAAAATCCAAAGGACTTACCCATAAAGACATCTGCTGGGAAAATATTATGATGAAGCAAATCAAAGATGTGAGTAAAGCAGGTGTTTGAAGAAAGAGTAGGCTTCAGAAAGACATTGCAGAGGCAGGTGGATCTCTGTGAGTTCGAGGCCAGCCTGGTCTACAAGAGCTAGTTCCAGGACAGGCTCCAAAGCCACAGAGAAACCCTGTCTTGAAAAAAAAAACCCAAAGATAAATGAATAAATATTAAAAAAAAGAAAGACATTGTGGCTTTTACTCATTGAGACCATGTTCAAAGTAGACTCTGGCAGTAATAGGCATGCCACAAAGCTGATTTGCAATGGACAAAATGAGGACTGGATGAGTGTGGAAACAGTAAATACTAAATTAATTGTCTAATGACTATCCACTTCGGTTAAAGGTGGTAAAGATTTGCACTTGAGCTTAACAGTGGATGTTCTGAAAACGGGTAAGAGTTCTAGCATATTTTGGAGATAAACTGAAGAAGGATTATGGTTAGTGGGTTTCCAATGTTGCCCATAGAACATACCTGTATATTACTTGGCAATACACATTCAGAGTTCCTATGTTTCAACAGAACTATTTTATCTCCTTGTATGTAACCTTACTTAATTTTCACATTAGGGGTTTCCTAGGTCGAACTGAAGCATTCCTTCTATCACTAATCTATTATACTTCTTGCAGTAGCTTCAGAGCTTGGAAATTTATATTTTCATCTTATAAATTATTTTATTAATAAATCATAAGTTAAAAATCTATTGTTTCTTTCTTATCATCTAGATGATGAATCAACAAGATCTGTATAGTAACCCTATTCTTCATTGATTTGTGGTATCTGTTACATACTATGTCATATTCTCATAAGCATATGACTCTTAGTAAGTTGGGACTAGTATATTTTACATGAGGTATATACATTTTACATTACTTAATAAATTTCAATCCATTATATAACTATGAATTTTCATCTATTGCACTCAAAGAAGTACAAAGACAATATACTTTATTAAAACTTTTGACTCAAACTGGATCAAAAAAGCATAATAATTTTTAGCCAAAAGACATCAAATGATTGTATTAACTTTTAAACTTAAGTGTTATGATAAATAAACTGAGTCAAAAAGACTATATTATAAAATACTTGTATAAAAGTATTTATCATTTAGTTGAGTTACTGATTTTTTTTTCTAAAAATATACTGGAGACACCATATTAAAGACCAGTAATTTACGTATTCTCTCATTATTAGCTACCAAAGAAGCATGAGTTTTATTCTGATTACAATTCTCACCACTTATATAAATTCCAGAAGACTTTTAATTTTAGTTATAGGAGGCCAAGAAACCTAGGAGAAAGTACTGCTGGCCCATAAATAAAAAAGGATAATTTCTAACTCTCCTAAATGCTTATCCTTCTCCCCACAGATAAGTGAAACTCTCATCCACCATAGGAGGTATTATTATAACATATGAGATTATTACAGAAAACCACAAATGGTATAAAGAAGAGAGCAGCTCACTTTGGAGTGTCCAGTTATAACTGACACATCTATAACAGTCCTATGCCCAGGGTATAGGAGAAGATTGTCAGAGAAGAGGGTCCAGTGTGGGAAATGTGCTGTGAAATAATTTCTCCTCTACATGTTAGAGAAGCAGCATGCAGCATATTTCAACTCTAGTTGTCTAATAATGATCTACAAAATGGATGGGGGGTGGGGATAGGTGGAGGGCACAGGAGGAGGAAAGGGATTGGGAACTGGGATTGGAATGTAAAATGAAAAAAAGATAGTTTTATTTTTTAAATAAAATAAAAATCAAAACATAAAAGTCTATATCAATAGACACCACAACACGAATGGGGAAATTCTCAAAGGGCTTCACCCCTCAAAGAGCTACAATCCTTTGATGGTTGCTAAGAAAAGAAGGATCCATCTTCTCCATGGCGGAGACCCCAGATAGTTTAGCTTATTCCAAGAGATCAGCCCTCAAGATGTACTAGTAACACTAAATTATCTCTGCATATTGTATTTATAGACATTTATCATTTGTCTGACTATATCTGTCTATTTGTCTTTCAATATATCTATCTACACACATATATATACATATATATATAAAGCCTGTGTATTTATCATCTGTCATCTATCTATTTCATATCTCTTTATATGTCTATATATGCCTATAGTTAAGAAATACAAGAAAAAGTCACCATTATTTGAGAGTGAGAGGAACATGGAATTGGAGGAAGGAGAGTGAAGACACAAGTGGTGTAATTACAGTACTTATGTATGAAATTCTCAAAAAAATTAAAATTTTGTTCTTTCATTTTCATTGTATATGTGTGTATGAGAAAGAGAGAGAGAGACAGAGACAGAGAGGTCATGAAATTTTGTTTGGTTAGGGGGAGGTGGATACTATCTGGAAGGAGTTTAAGGAGTATAAATAAAAGTGTAAAAACTACAACATTTAAAACATACACAGTGCTTATTACTAAAATGGTACTAATATAGTAATGATTGGGAACAACACTTATAAAAAGTAGGAAAGAATGGAATGACTGATTCAGTGATAACTCTGCCTTAGAAATAATTAGTAGTTTTCATTTTCAAATTCCACTCTGAAGTGATTCTCAGAAGGGATCCAGTCAATACGTAAGTGCAGATGTTTCTACAGCTGTTATTCTCTTTAAGTGCAAGATACAGTTTTCCAGACTTCAGACACAAAACATTACTTAGCTGATTCTTCTCAGTATTACAGAACTACATTTCTAGTTAGGAAAATGTTGTATTCACACTTTTTCTAAGGTAATGCTAGACACAACCTGGTATCAACATTACGAAAGGATAATAATTCATTTACTGATATTACTTTATGAAGAAGTGAGAAGTTACTGCTTTATATATTTAAGGAATTATGTTATGTTTTGGAGGAAAACGATATACTTTTTTGCCATTTCAATCTTTATGTACCTTAATACTCCATGTCAAGTGTTACATTGATTAGAACAATTTTTCAAGTGTGAACATCTTTTTCTTAATGTTGCTTCATAATAGTAATACATAATATAATACATAATAGAAAGCACATTAGTGTTTTTGTGTTCCATGCTTATATTCTTTGTATTTTCATTGTAGATTTCTTTGGGACTGTTTCATGTTAATTCTGAACAGATGTTTGGAGTGCAGGTCGATGGCTTAACAGCTTCTGAAATAAGCATGACCTTCATGAAATGAAAGCACGAGTTGTCTAATATGGTATAAGTGGCCTTTTATTTAAATTTGAGTTGGTGGTACAGAGTCAATAATCACTGAGTATGAAGCAAGTGTAATAACCCAAAGATGATGAGATGATATTTGCCCTTTATCAGAGGAAGGTTAAAACAGCTGTCAAGGTGACATGCTGATCAGTGCAACCTGAGTAATTATGCCCAATAATCTTTAAGTGGAGGCAGGGAACTAGACTCAGGGGAGAGCATCAGTGTTTGGCAAAGCACAATGTGCTTTCACTCAGAGCCACAGAATTTGAAGCTGAATGTGGAATCAAACTCAAAATAATACTCATTTTCTGAGTTTCCATACTTAGAGTAATAAGAGGGCATAGGTGACTGATATTTCCACAAACTTGCTGCAATAAACAGTAAGTCCTTGAGAAAGGTAAGTTCATGTGACTCTGAAGAAGAATGAGGTCACTTTAGCTTTTAAAACTGGTGCAGGAGAACAATTCTATATCTGTCAATTATGTTTTAAATAAACACTGATTGGTCAGTAGCCAGACAGGAAGTAGAGGCGGGGCAATAAGAACAGGAGAATTCTAGGAAGGAGGAAGCCCATTCCTCCCAAGTCCTGCCCAGACCACGGAAGAAACAGGATGTGACCCGCCCCTCTGAAAAAGTTTCTGAGCCATGTGGTTAACATAGGTAAGAATAATTGGTTAGTATAAGCTATAAGAGCTATTAAGAAGCCTGAGCTAATGGGCCAATCAGTTTATAATCTTTTGGAGACTTCTGTGTGATTTTCTTTGGGGCTAAATGGCTGTGAGAACTGGGCAGGACAGAAAACCTGACAAGCAGGCCTGTCATGTTACATAAAACCTCTGAAAGAAAGTCACAATATTAACTGAGTTTTAGGTTCTTTTTCATATTTTTCAATGTACCATTAAACAGAAGAAATATCATGCTCTTTGTATATTTATTTACAGTGGAATATGAAAACAGCATCCTATCACAGAAGAGTGCATTTTTAAAATTTCTCTCTAACTGACTTATGCAGTTATCTAATAGGATTTGGCAAATCCTGCTGAATAGCTTCATAATCAAAGTCACAATTTGGAACTTGTACCATGCGCATCTCTTGTATATGTATAGTAGCATGATTTAGGGTGTTCTGTGGTGTAAGTGTTCCTCTGCATGCAAAATTAGATTAGACAGACACTTCCTCTTTAAATGAATGCTAGGCTGTCTCCTAGTGCCCGTAGTTTTAGAGTAAAACCCATTTTCTTTCAATATTCCAGTGATGGATTTCAGTTTTTAATATGCCTTACTGACACTGTATCATTTCTATCACTGACAAGCTGAACTTTGATCTTTCTGAGAGAAAATGTTCCAACAAAAAAGAGAAAGAGCTCTCCTATTATATGCTTTGCCCTCTACTTTTACTCATGTGGATTTTCAAAAAAGTAAAATTTCAATTGATATGTGTCTTTGTCTCCATGCTAGGAACTTAAATGATGCAAATGGATGATTATACAAATATTATAAGGCAGAAATCAAGATTTTAAATATGAGCTATTAGTAATCTTTGTAGAAGGATAAGAAAAATTTATTGGTGAAATATATAGCAGAATAGAATTAATTAATTTCTTAACTTTATTCTCAATACATTATTTCTCATTCATATGTATGCATTTGTGTTTGTTCATGCATATAGTGACTCATCAAGTACTTCTGCATATTAGTCAAAATGTATTTATATTTTGTCATTGTGTAATCTAGTTTTTCTTCATTGATACTGTGGGGAAATTGTTAACATTCCTTAGAAAATGCTGCTACTTTTTCACTTCCTGTCACATTGTACTGTCATTTGAGAAAAAAAAATCTCTTAATTTTCAAAAGTGTGTCCAATATCCAAACTTTTTCTCATAATAATACATCTGAAGGGTTGTCCTATAAAGACGCAAACATGATCATGCAATATTCTTTCTTAGATTTCTCTAAGAAATCAACATTGAGATTTTAAAATGTCATTATTTTGCAAGAGTGTAAGGAGAACTATATGGGACTATACGAGAGAGTTTTCAAAGCTGGAAGAAGAGAAAGGAGGAAATGATGCAAATATATTATAATGTCATAAAATAAAAAAATATAAAAAGAAAATAATTTCTTACTTCCTAATTCCATATACAGGAACACAGGGGCAACACTGACTGCTTGTTCATCATTCCTTGAGATACTACATTGAGGATGCACGCAAAGACTGCAATCAATTCGAGTCTTACCTGTGAATGAACTATTTTTTTTACAAGATTGTTGGAGTCCAGTTCCTTAGGCCCTGAATTCCTTAGTCCCTTGAGGTTGTTGGCCAGAAGCTGAGATGATATTTTACCCTCAATATCAGATACCTCATGACACCTTTTTTTTAAATGTAAGCATAGATTAAATACTTGAGATCAGTGGAACAATACAGAAGCCAGTGCTTTGTGCCATCTTACATATGAAACCCATCATTTTCACTCCACACTTTTGGGTAGGAGCAAGTCCCAAAGCTGATCCCACTAAAGAACAGAAATTCCTCATGATGAATTTTGAAATGACACTATTTTGAAACTACCTAACCTAATCATTCTTTCACGACAATTAACAGACTCCCTTGAACACAGAAGGAACTTAACGGTCATTGTTGCATACATGTATGCAAAACTGTAAACAAATTGTGGCTCTCATTTTTTAGAAAAGAACTCAGAAAATCAGCTTCCCACCCTTTTCTTCAAGGAAAAATGTGTTTATGTCTCCCCTGTCTCTGACATCTTCTGCAGGGCTTCTTTGTGTGAATTTTGTCATTCATCCACTCTCAAAGTTGTATATTTCCTTGTTGTTATAAAACAAAACAAAACAGAAGCAAAAACATATGTCTTATTTTTCATTGTAGACATCCAGGTTCCTCCTGGAATGCAATTTCTTGGAATCGATGTTTGTTTATATGAGGAGGATCCTGCCAGCAAACTGTACTCTCAGGTTGAGCAACAGAGAGCAATATGTTGGAGGGCATGTGGCAGATTCTATAGCTATTTATTTTTTAATTTAATCAGTCTTGAAAATTCTTGATTTATTCCTCTGAGGGAAAAAGTGCTCAAAATGTGCAAAACAGTTGCCAACTCTAAAAAGAGTAGATTAGTGTTAATGAAGAGGACAGCGGGGAAAGGAGCATAGGAGCCACCTGGAGGAGGCAGCTGTGGGCACCCGTCATTGCTGCTGCTACTGCTTTCAGAGAGCTAGTACCACTTTAACTGCTGATGAGAACTCATCCTATCCGATAAACCTCACATACAGGCAATCATTTTAAAAAATATATATTGTAAGATGTGCAAGGAAGCGAACAAGAGAAGGCCCTGTGTTATGAACTGACAGCATGAAATGCACACATTTCAAACCATGCTACATGCATTTCCTCTAGCATTGGTTAAATATGAGAAATACCCGACAACTCCTCGTCTGTTATTTCCAGAAACTACTAACTGAAATACATTGGGAAAGGATAGCTAGTATCTCATAGGGTATAGTGCATACTGTTCGGGGACAGAACAACGAGTCTCATCACCAAAAGCCATTCTTTCTCTTTTCTTTGTTCTCTGTCATGCTATCATAGATTTGCAAACTCATGTTTTGCTCCTCAGATGCAAAATATTATATTCACCATAAATTCAGATTATCAACTATTTTATGTCATGTTAGTTTTTCAATTCATTATTATATCATTAGTTCATTTTTGTCTACACTGAATGTTCATTATGACTTTTTGGATATATATTCCTTAGTATTTATTGGTGTTATAAATGGTTTTCTTGTGTTCATACATTTAAGGCTAAAGGTTTTAGAATTATTTTTAAAATCTACTGCCAAAATTAAAGAATTATTTTAAGACTTTGTGCATCCATACCATGAGGAAATAGGTTTTTACATTGGTTCGTTTTACGACTATAAGGGCATATGCTCCACAGCCAGTGTGAAGGCCTGGGGACAGCTGGCAAGAACCACTTCCTTCCCTCCAATTTGTTTGAGGCACAGTCTATCTTGTCTCTGCTGCTGTGCTACATATTTCAGACTAGCTCCTCTATGAGTGTCAGAGTGATTCTCCTATATTTAATTCCAGGAGTGCTGGAATTCAAATGTGTGCCACAGCATTTGGTTTTTGCACAAGCTGTGGGGATTCCAAATCAGTAGACTTGCATGGTGAACACCTTTATGCACTGAGCTGAGCTATCTTCACAGCTCTTATTCATTTTTTTTTAATTTAAATGCTTGTACTATGTGATAGGTGTGTGTGTGTGTGTGTGTGTGTGTGTGTGTATGTGTTTCAATTAATGTGTATATGTGTCATTGTATGGAGGGGTGCATGCATATGTACATATTTACGGAGGGCAGAAGTAGATGTTAGTTTTCCTCCATAATCAATTGCTTGTTTCCAACTTGTGTTTTTGAGACTGAATTTCGTTATCAACCTGGAGCTGGTGGATTCAGATAGAATAAGTAACAGCAAGTTCCTCAGAGTTCCTACCTCCACCCCATGCTGGAATGGCAGGTTTGTACTAATGCCCACAACTTTTATATGGTTGTTCAGGATCTAAACTCATACTTGAATTCACATAAGAAGATTTCTAGCAACTGAACCACTGAAAAAGACCCCTAGCTTTTGTTAGTATACCAAGTAACAGACTTCTTATTCATATTTGAATACAAGCATATCTTGAGGCATTAATAACAATTGGCATGTAGAAACATGAAACTCAAAATATTTACATCAAAGGATACTGTTATTCCAGTGACAAGGGAGCTATAGAATAGGGATGTGATCTTTATATATCTGAAAAATATTAATTTCTAGAATATTCAAATAACCAAATTAGCAAACATTAAGAAAACATCCCAATTGAAATTGAGTCCTGTATTTTAACAATTAGTTCTCAAAAGAAAATAAAATAACTATAAAACAGTTTTTAAAATGTTAATCAATATTCTCATTCCTCAAAGAATTAAAATTAAATCAAATTAAGTTTACGCTGAGATTTCATCTCATCCTCCCTAGTCAGAATGGCTAACGTTAAAAAAAAAATGAGAACAAATTCTGGAATGGAATGTGAGGAAAACAAAAGGACCACTCACTGTTGATGGGAGGGTAAACTGTGACAGCCACATTTGAAATCACTATCGTTCGTCTTCCCAAGTATAGAAACAGATTAAAACATCTTCCAGTAAAACAAGACCTAATATTCCCAAGGTCTCTATATCTTGCTGTACAGATACTTAACCATCTATATTCATTACAGTTCTATTCGCGTTAGAAAAGAAATGGAAACTGCTTAGATGTCCATCAACCGATGAATAGGTAATGAAAATGTGGTAGGTATTCAAAAAGAATATTATTCAGCTAAAAAGATCTATCCCTAGGTAATTGGATAGATCTGGAAATAATTATTCTTAGTAAGTAACTGAAGACATAAAAGTTTATTTCTATGGATGGGATGGCTATGTAAAATATATTTGAAATATTATTAAGACTTTTTTTGACTTCATTATTTTATTCAGGTACAAGATATAATCATGAGTAGACATTATCCCATATACATAACACACATCCAACCCATACCCATTTGCCAGGTCCTCTAGGGCAATGTAATGCAGGAATTGATCAATTATTGATTGGAAATATTCTGAGTCCTCAAATTTTCTTAAAAATAACATGTCAATAGCAAAGGTTTTCAGAAGGACTTTTTCATTACATGGCAACAAGCCAAGGAGATTATAAGGAAATATCCTACTTGTTCTTTATATAACCAAACACCACTACCTGCAGGAAGTAACTCAAAGGGTACTTAAAGAAATGAAGTCTGGCAGATGGATGTGTTCCCTTTTGTAAATTTGTAAAACTAAAATATATATACCACACCACTGACACCTATTCAAGTTTTCAATGGGTAACTAATTTGAGCTAGAAAAAGGCAGATTCAGTAATCACACATTTGCTAGAAGGTCTTGTACCTAATTTACTTTCTATCATAACTTGCTTTCTGTATCAGGTAAGCAAGGAAAACTATAACTATCAAGTCTTTACAAAAGACCATTTGCATTATATGTCTTTAAAGAACAGCAGAAACAAACACTTGGAAAGATTTATAAAATTTTATCTTGTCAGAAATATGATATACCAATAGATCAATTACTCTTTTCTTGAGACATTTATTTTCTAGATGATTTGTCCCTTTTCTTCAGATTCTCATTTGTCCAGTAGTCTTCAGTTACCTAAGCTCGATACCTTTTTTCTACTGAAAAGACAGAAACAATACCCTTCCCCA